>CAUYPK010108048.1:0-26328 GCA_963574355.1 Loris lydekkerianus | reverse complement strand
AGGGCCCAAAGGTGAAGGGTAAATAAGGGTAGCAGGGGAAGAAGGTAGGGTGAAAAACAATGTAGGCCCGTCCACAGGGGATTTTCTAGAATTTCTTTTCTTCTCTTTTCTAGATCTTCTTGGAGTGTTTTGACTTGTTTCTTAGCAAGCCTTTTCTATAACAAGATTACATGCCTCGAAATAAAAACATTACTTCCTCCCCAAAATATGGAACAGCTATTGGAACTGATGAAATTAGATCATCATCTTAAAGCGCTAATACACTTGTATGAGCATAGACAAGGATATGAAATAATTTGTCCCAAATTGTGAAGACTGCTTATCTGGGAGAAGGTATTGAGAGATGGTTAAATTTTACTTTATGGCTCAGCGCCTGTGGCTCAAGCAGCTAAAGCACCAGCCACATACACCTGAGCTGAGGGATTTGAATCCAGCCAGGATCCGCCAAACAACAATGACGGCTGCAACCAAAAAAAAAAAAAAAAAAAATAGCCAGGCGTTGTGGCGGACACCTGTAGTTCCAGCTACTTGGGAGGTGGGCAGGAGAATTGCTTGAGCCCAGGAGTTGGAGGTTGCTGTGAGCTATGATGCCACAGCACTCTACCCAGGGCAATAGCTTGAGGCTCTGTCTCAAAAAAAAAATTTTTTTTTTACTTTATTCATAATAATTTTTTGTATAGTTAAAAAAAATTATTTTAAAAATTTCTGAATTTGTGGGCTCTTTGGGTAATTGTGCATGCATTTGCTTCATTCCAAAAAACAATTATCATTAGATGAGTAGTGCAGTCTGTGAAAAAAAAAATTTTTTTTTGAAACACAGTCTTAATTTGTTGCCCTCAGTAAAGTGCTGTGCCATCATAGCTCACAGCAACCTCAAACTCTTGGGCTCAAGCGATTCTCTTGCCTCAGCCTCCCAAATAGCTGGGACTACAGGCTCCTGCCACAAAGCCCAGCTATTTTTAGAGATGAGATCTCGCTCTGGCTCAGGCTGGTCTTGAACCTATGAGCTCAGGCAGTCCACCCACTTGGCCTCCCATAGTGCTAGACATGAGCCACTGCACCCGGCACAGTCTGTGAAATTTTTAAGACCAATATACATGAGCCTCTAAGCCAGGGATTTGTGATAAACTTGCCAGTTGAATGATCTCACTGACTCTATGCAATGATCTTACAGTGCTGGCACTACTAGTATCCCCATTCTTAAGAGGATAAAATAAAAAGGAGCTCAGAAAGTTCAAGGAACTTGCCTAAGGTCACATAGCAAATCAAGGGGCAGAGTCAAGGCAAGAACCAACCCAGGGTTCTTTCCTCTAAAGCCAACATTCACCTGGGTCTGGCCCTGAGAGACTTGAACTTTGGTTTGAATATAGAGGGGCTGCTTCTTCGGGGGGTTGGCGGGGGTGGCAGAGAGGAGAATGGCTCCTACTATTTGTCAACCAAGACCTTTGCTCCAGAACTAGGCTTCCAGTAATTTATTAACGTCAACACTGACCAAGATAAACAGCCAAGTGTCAGCTCTGAAGATAGAGCCTGGGCACTGGAATGTAGTGGGGGAGAAAGGAGTTCAGTCTTCCCACTATTCTTTAATCCTTCCTGCCTATTAGGCCTCAGCTTTTCTGTTTTTAATAGAGACAGGTGGGGGAGGGTCTCGCTTTTTGTTCAGGCTGGTTTGGAACCAATGAACCACCCACCTCGGTCTCCCAGAGTGCTAGGGAAATCTGAACTCTTGCAAATATGCAATTGAAGATCTGGCTTCATGGGATGTTGGGGCTGGCTTTAGAGGAAGAAACTGGGTTGGTTTTTGCCTCCTCTCTGCCCCCTGATTTGCTGTGTGACCTTGGGCAAGTTCCTTAAAACTTGGGGAGCTGCTTTCTGTTTTGTCCTCAAGACACTTGCTTAAGAATTGCTTGAGCCCAAGAGTTGGAGGTTGCTGTGAGCTATGAGCATGGCATTCTATCCAGGGTGACAGCTCAAGACTGTCTCAAGAAAAAAAAAAAAGAGTTCAGATTTCACTTTCTCAGTGAAACGGAAATGTCTCCTACCCTTGACCTCCCCAACCCTACCCCCTGCTCTCTACTTTGTCCAGAAGCACCATCTAAAACACTGTATCATTTTCTTCACTTATTATGTGCTTTGTCTATTGTCTGTCTCCCTGCTAGAAGCAGCCCTACTCAGCCCCACAAGCAGGGACTGTGTATCTCTGCTGCATGCCCAGTGCCCGGAACAGTGCTGGGCATGCACCATGTGCTTAATCTGTGTTTGGGAAATGAATGAAGGTGTGATGGATGGAGGGGCCAAGACACAGCTGCATGAGAACGATGAAAGCAGGAAGGTAAGAAAGGAAAGATAGGCCTGTAAGGCAGGTAGATAGCCTGAGTTCAGGAGTTTAAGACCAGTGTAAGCAAGAAAAAGACCCCATTTTGACTAAAAATAAAAAAAGCTATGCTGGGGGTGGTGCCCGTCCCATATACCAAGGGTGGCAGGTTCAAACCCAGCCCTGGCCGAACTGCAACCAAAAAATAGCCGGGCGTTGTCGAACTGCAACCAAAAAATAGCCGGGCGTTGTGGCGGGCACCTGTAGTCCCAGCTGCTCGGGAGGCTGAGGCAGGAGAATCACGGAAGCCCAAGAGCTGGAGGTTGCTGTGAGTCCTGTGACGTCACGGCACTCCACCGAGGGTGGTAAAGTGAGCCTCTGTCTCTACAAAAAAAAAAAAAAAAAAGCTATGCTGGGCATTGAGGTGGGTGCCTATAGTCCCAGCTACTTGACAACAGAGTGCGACTCTGTCTAAAAAAAAAAAGCGCGGCATCTATGGCTCAGTGATTAGGGCACTGGCCCATATACCAAGGGTGGCAGGTTCAAACCCAGCCCCAGCCAAACTGCAACAACAACAAAAAAAATAGTTGGCAGTTGTGGCAGGCACCTATGGTCCCAGCTGCTCAGCAGGCTGAGGCGGGAGAGTCTACTAGGCCCAGGAGTTGGAGGTTGCTGTGAGATGTATGACGCCATGGCACTCCACTGAGGGTGATGATGTGAGACTCTGTCTCTACAAAAAAAAAAAAAAAAAAAAGGAAAAAAAGAAAGGGCAGACCTTGACCCAAAGTGTATACTCAGGGCCGGTGGGCACTTTCCAACACCAACAGAGTTAGTGCTTAAGAGCACAGGCTCTGGACAAACCCTGATTCTAATACCAGCTCAGCTTCATCTTTCTGAACTTCATTCTCATCATCTATAAAATAGGGGCCATAGGACAGGCCTTTCAGAGAAAGAGCCTGTCAATATCACCGCAGTGTTCTGACCTAACTTCCTAATTCATCTCCCCATTCCCACTTTTCCTAATCTGCCCATCAATCTTTGTAAAGGACCATTTTTTGGTGATGCCATTCCTCTGCTAAAACTGTAATCCTAGCACTCTGGGAGGCCGAAGCGGTGGATTACGAGTTGGAGACCAGCCTGCAAGAGACCCCCTCGTCTCTATAATGTCCTGGCATTGTAGCAGGTGCCTGTAGTCCTAGCTACTCGGGAGGCTGAGGCGAGAGAATTGCTTAAGCCCAAGAATTTGAGGTTGCTGTGAGCTGTGATGACATAGCACTCTACCAAGGGTGACAAAGTGAGACTCTGTCTTTTTTTTTTTTTTTTTATCACCCTCACTTTATCACCCTTGGTAGAGTGCCATGGTGTCACAGCTCATAGCAACCTCCAGTTCTTGGGCTTAGGCGATTCTCTTGCCTCAGCCTCCCAAGTAGCTAGGACTATAGGCGCCCGCCACAACACCCGGCTATTTTTTGTTGCAGTTTGGCAGGGGCCGGGTTTGGTATATGGGGCCAGCGCTCTACTCACTGAGCCACAGGTGCCACCCGAGACTCTGTCTCAAAAACAAACAAAAAAAACCCATTCTATGGCTCCCTACTACCTACAAAAAAGGCCAAATGTCTCTGCTTAGGATTCTAGCTCTAATATACTTTAATGGGCTTTCCAGAGTCAACATCCTTTTAAATTTGGCAACCACAGAGCCAGGATTCCATACTCAAGTGGGTCTCAAGATTACCATTATCTGGCGCGGCGCCTGTAGCACAGTAGTTACAGTGCCAGCCACAGACACTAAGGCTGGCAGGTGCCAGCCCAGGCCAGCTAAACAACAATGACAACTGCAACAAAAAATAGCCAGGTGTTATGGCAGGTGCCTGTAGGCCCAGCTACTTGGGAGGCTGAGGCAAGAGAATCGCTTAAGCCCAAGAGTTTGAGGTTGCTGTGAGCTGCGACGCCATAGCCCTCTACCCAGGGCAACAGCTTAAGACTCTGTCTCAAAAAAAAAAGATGACCAGTATCTATGTCACCTAGGAAATAGTGAGACATGCTCAGGCTCCACCCAAGACCTACTGTAACAGTGTAGAGGTAGATCTAGAGTTTTTTTGGGTTTTTTTTTTTAGACAAAGTCTCACTTTGTCACCCCTGATAGAATACTATAGCATCATAGCTCACAGCAAATGCAGACTCTTGGGCTCAAGCGATTCTTTTGCCTCAGCCTCCCAGCTAGTTCAGACTACAGGCACTCACCACAACGCCCAGCTATTTTTAGAGACAGGGTGTAGATTTTTAGAGACTGGCATAGTTTTTAAAAGCTCCGCAGGAGATCGTCTTTTTGTCATGTAATCTCAGCAAATCATCCCCCAATGGCCAAAGACCCTGGTATCTAAACTATTAAAGAATGCCCCCTAGGCCCAGAAAAACACAATATAGTTTTGTCCAAGCTGTGGAGTCTGCCTCAGTTGGACCCATCCATCGTCTTCCCACAAAAGCATCTCTCATGTTTCTCCTTCAACCCTACTGTCACTCTCGTACCAATCTGTCTTGTTTCCCAAGCCATACCAAAGGCTACTAGATTCCGAGTGCTAGCAGAAAGCACCTAGCACAGTGCTTTTGGATGGGAGTTGCTCCAAAAATATTTGTCCCACATGAGAACTTTTCTTTTTTCTTTTTTTTTGAGACAGAGTCTCACTCTACTGCCCTCGGTAGAGTGCTGTGATGTCACAGCTCACAGCAACCTCCAACTCTTGGGCTTAGGTGATTCTCTTGCCTCAGCCTCCCAAGTAGCTAGGACTACAGGCACCCGTCACAACGCATGGCTTTTTTTTTTTTTTTTTTTAACAGTTTCTGGCCGGGGCTGGGTTTGAACCCACCACCACCTCCAGCATATGGGGCCAGTGCCCAACTCCTTTGAGCCACAGGCGCTGCCCATGTCCAGCTGTTTTTTGTTGCAGTTTGGCTGAGGCCAGGTTAGAACCCGCCACCCTTGATATATGGGGCCAGTGCCCTACTCACTGAGCTACAGGCGCAGCCCAACTTTTTTTTTTTTTTTGAGATAGAGTCTCAAGCTGTCACCCTTCGTAGAGTGCCATAATGTCACAGCTCACAGCAACCTCAAACTCTTGGACTTACACAATTCTCTTGCCTTAGCCTCATAAGTAGCTGAGACTACAACACCTACCACAACACCTGGCTATTTTTGTTGTTGTTGTTACAGTTGTCATTGTTGTTTTAGCTGGACTAGGCCAGGTTCGAACCCGCTGGCCTCGATGTATGTGGCCCTACCCACTAAGCTATGGGCTACCACATGAGAACTTTTCCATCTCTCTTTAGGAAATGTTACTGTAGGTGACATACAAGGCCATAAAGTTCATGTTTAATTTACCTTGTTAAACTATTTTATTTTATTTATTTATTTACTAATTTTTTGAGACAAAGTCTCATTGTGTCACCCTTGGTAGAGTGCCGTGACGTCACAACCCTCAGCAACCTTAAACATGAGCCACCATGCCCAGCCCCACGGTATATCTTTAGCTAGAAGAACTAAAGTTCTGTTAACAACAAGATTACTGGTGCAGCAGTAACAATAACTGCTGTTTACTGAGCATTTTACTGTGTGCTAAGACCTAATCCTCACAATGTGTTTTTGAGAAAAATAAGGCTCAGAGATGTTTCACATCTTATTCAAGGATGATTAATCAAAAGGATCTCAATCCAGGTCCACCTGATTTCAAAGACTGCACTGTTCCTATTCCAGCACCCTCCTTGCTCCCAAACCTCAGAGGCCAGAAGGTCTGCAGCTAACCACACAAGTGACTCCAGAGAGGTATGGGGCAGGCTGTGAGCAGCAGGAGGGAATGTTCCAGGTATCCAACATAGAAGTAAGGTAAAAGTAACTGCAAAGCAGTTCTGAGGAACTTGGTAATTATTAACCCAAGAGCCTCCACAGAAATCCTGCCAAAAACACCAAGCAGGGATCACCATCCTCACTCTGCAGAGAAGGAAACCAAGGCTGACAGAAGTTCAGTAACTCATCTGGGGTTACCCAGTAAATGAGGAGCAGCAGTTTCCCTGTAAGTCTGCTCTTTTTGTAGCCTCTGGTTATTTGCCACATAAACGGTTCTACCACCAACTGTTCTTCTACTGGCCTGGACTTCTTCACCTAGAAAACAAAGGGCTCAAAAAAAAGATCTCTCCAGGGTCCTTTCAACCCTGAGAGTATATGGGTATCATGAAGAAATTGCTGGAAACCAAGACTTGGGCAAGAGGCAACACTTCTTGCTTGTTTACCAAGTGCTAGACACTTCATAATCTTAGCCTCTCTGATTCTCAATAACCCTAGAGATATATTCCGTTTTATTACCCTCATTTTACAGATAAGGGACCTGAGGCTTGAAGAGGCCAGATGACTTGTCCAAGATTACCCTCAGAAGGGTGAGTTAGATTTGTTGGTGTCAGGCAAACTCCAGGCTTTTTCACACAATGTCAACTTTGCCCTTAATTATTGGCAGTCCAAGTGGGAGAGTAACATGCCTATTCCTCTTTCCTAGCTGCCCAAAAGCCCCACTGCATAGTGCTCTATCATTTCATGCTAAACTCTAACAGAATTTGCAGCTTCACTGCTGGCCTGCAGGGCAAGAGGGCACCTGCTTCTTTTCCACAGATGGATTCAGTTCTTTGTGCATACATTGTCCTTAGCCCTGTGGGGGCTTGGAGATTGAGGAAACAGAGAAAGGAGATCACAATCTAGTGAGAGAAATAGACAAGCAACAGGCCGTAAGTGTACAGGGTGATAAGCATGTACACTTAGATGGGGTAAGTACAGGGTGCTAAAGACAGAGGAGAAAAGGGTCGTCCAGGGCCAGTCAGGAAGGCCAAGCCCTGCCTGGGTCCAAGCCCAAAGCAGGACCCAAACAAAAGCCTAGGTTGAGCACACGGCCCTGCCAGCCTTTCCTTCCCAGAAGGCCACCAGTTGTGGTGCAAAGTGCATGGTAGGTCAGGACACCTGGGCCCCAGATCCAGTCCTGTCACTGCACAGTAGGGAGAGTGCCCTTGGACAATTCCCACTCCGCGGAGGGCTCCATTGCATCATCTGTACAGGTTAGGATGGGGTGCAGCCATGGTCCTTGGGGATTCCCCCACTGCTCCCCTGACCTCATCTCCAGAGAGGTCAGAAATTCCCCACAGAATTCTCCAAGGTTGAGCTTTCCCTCTCAGAGAAGCCCCCAGTGGGTGTTAAGTCACAGGCAAAGACCTGGTAGGGGGGCCATTCCTCCTGTCCTCTGCCCCCTACCACTCTGCAGGGCCCAGCTCTCACCATCTTTCATTCTCTGCCTAGACCCAGGTCCCCACGAAAACAAAGACCCTTCCCATACCTTTCTCACCTCCCCCATTCTCTGTCCAGACCCCTGCCTAGGCCTGGATCTTGGCTCCGCCTCTGGCGCCTAGCTTCCGAGCGAGGAGTCTCGGTCAGCCCCACCCCCCTCCCCGGACCCTTGCCCCGGCCTCCGCCCCCGCCCCACCGTGTGCGCGTCTGACGCAGCCAGGTCAGGCTCTCACCGCGCCGCAGCAGCCAGGTCCCCGGCGCAGGGACCCGAACCCCCTAGCCACCGCCGCGCCGCCGCAGAGATGCTGCACAGCCGCGGAGCCATGTTGGAGCAGCGAAGGTTGCAGGAAAGCCCCGCCCAAACCGGTGGCAGAGGCGGAGCACATGTAAACCCCGCCCCCTTCGATTTACTGGTCTCCCTCTACACCTAGACAGGTGGGCGTCCCCCAACTCCGCAGGTGCTGGAGAGAAGTCGGGGTCCTTGTCCTTTGAGCTCCTGCAGCTTTGCTGCTGACTAGCTCTGTAACTTTAAGCAAGCCCTTTGCGTACTCTGTGCCTCAGTGTCCACCACGGTAAAATGGGAGCGTTGAACAGTAACTCCAGCCGCAGAGGGTCAGTAAGCCCCCTGAAATTGTATACAAGGTTGTGTGCACCTGTGCATTTATCGGAGAAAAGGCGTCCACAGACAGGGTTTGTCACACTATCAAAGGAACAAACTCAATGCCAAGTGAAGACAGGTGGGCAAGGCTGGTCCCAGGGACGCTTTGTCTCCACCATCTCTTTTTCCCTTTTCATTGAACCTCTGTTTTCTCTGCCTGATCCTTGTGGGGCCTCACACCCTCCTTCTGCCCTGCCCAACTCTTTTGCTGGCTTCCAAACTAATCTCTTTTCAGCCCCCAGATCACAGACATCAGCAGGGGTAAAGAGCCTGCAGACCCCACAGTGGCCTCGTCATTTCCAAAGGGGCAGGCACTTTCCAAAAGAATGTGCACACTTTGGTCAGGGCCCTGGTGGCTCACACCTCCTAGCACTCTGGGAGGCCCAGGTCAGTGGATTGCTTGAGCACAGGAATTCAAGACCAGCCTGAGCAAAAAGGAGACCTGACTCTACAAAAATAGAAAAATTAGCTGGGCATTGTAGTGGGCATCTGTAGACCCAGCTACTCAAGAGGCTGAGTCAAGAGGATCACCAGCCCAAAAGATTGAGATTGCTGGTAGCTACAATGACGTCATAGCATTCTATCCAGGATGACAGAATGAGACTCTGTCTCCAAAAGTGGAAAAAAAAGGGCAGCGCCTAGTGTGAGTAGGGTGCTGGCCCCATATACCCACGACACTGGCGGGTTTGAACCCAGCCCCGACCAAACTGCAACAATAAAATAGCTGGGCGTTGTGGTGGGTGCCTGTAGTCCCAGCTACTCAGGAGGCTGAGGCAAGAGAATTGCCTAAGCCAAAGAGCTAGAGGTTGCTGTGAGCTGTGACATCATGGCACGCCAACGAGGACGACAAAGTGAGACTCTGTCTCTAAAAAAAAAAAAAAAAAGTGAGGCTGGGCACAGTGGCTCACACCTGTATTCCTAGCACTCTGGGAGGCCCAGGTGGGTGGATTGCTTGAACTCAGGAGTTTGAGATCAACTGTTGTGATAGTTGCCTGTAGTCCCAGCTACTGCAGAGGCTGAGACAAGAGAATCACTTGAGCCCGACAGTTTGAGGTTGCTGTGAGCTACGATGCCAGAGCACTCTACCAATGGCATCAAAGTGAGACTCTGTCTCAAAAAAAATAAATAGGGGCGATGGCCCGGGCCCCATATACCGAGGGTGGTGGGTTTGAACCCAGCCCTCGCCAAACTGCAACAAAAACATAGCCAAGAGTGCTGGCTGGTGCCTGTAGTTCCAGCTACTTGGGAGGTTGGGGCAAGAGAATCCCCTAAGCCCAGAAGTTGGAGGTTGCTGTGAGCTATGATGCCACAGCACTCTACCGAGAGCAATAAAATGAGACTCTGTCTCTAAAACAAACAGACAAATAAATAAATAGGCTCAGCACCTGTAGCACAGTGATTATGATGCCGGCCACATGCACCAAGGATAGCAGGTTTGAACCTGGCCCAGGGCCAGTTCAATGAGGGTACAAGAAACCAGGTTACACTGATCTATACCCTTAATTAGTGTAACCTGGTTTCTTGTACCCTCAATGAACGTAAGCGATAATGATAACTGCAGCAACAATAACAACAACAACAACAACAAATGGCCAGGCATTGTGGCAGACACCTGTAGTCCCAGCTACTTGGGAGGCTGAGGCAAAATAATTGCTTAAACCCAAGAATTTGAGGTTGCTGTGAGCTGTGACTCCATAGCACTATACTCAGGGTGACAGCTTGAGACTCTGTCTCAAATAAAAAGGAACCTGAAAATCACAATTAATTGTCAGATCACAATTAATTGTCAGAAACAGGCAGAACCATCAAAATAAATGCAACCTCAAACTTCTGGCCCCAAGAGATCCTCTTGTTATGGGAAAGAATTTTTGCATATTTTTAATCAGACAAAAGCTTAATAACTAGGATCTATACAGAACTCAAATTAATCCACATGAAAAAAGCCAAGAATCCCATATATCAATGGGCAAGAGACATGAATAGAACCTTCTCTAAAGAAGACAGACAAATGGCTAACATGTGAAAAAATACTCATCGTCCCTAATTATTAGAGAAATGCAAATCAAAACCACGCTGAGAAAGAAGAAAGAAGAAAGAATGAAAGAAAGAAAGAGAGAGAGAGAGAGAGAGAGAGAGAGAGAGAGAGAGAGAGAGAGAGAAAGGGAGGGAGGGAGGGAGGGAGGGAGGGAGGGAGGTGGGCTCAGCGCCTGTGGCTCAAGCAGCTAAGGTGCCAGCCACATACACCTGAGCTGGCGGGTTCGAATCCAGCCCAGGCCTGCCAAACAATGACAGCTGCAACCAAAAAATAGCCAGGCATTGTGGCAGGCGCCTATAGTCCCAGCTACTTGGAGGCAGGAGAATCGCTTGAGCCCAGGAGTTGGAGGTTGCTGTGAGCTGTGATGTCACAGCACTCTACCCAGGGCAACAGCTTGAGGCTCTGTCTCAAGACAAAAAAAAAAAAAGAAAGAAAGAAACCTGAGATACCATCTAACCCCAGTGAGAATGGCCCACATCACAAAATCTCAAAAACTACAGATGCTGGCATGGATGTGGAGAGAAGGGAACACTTACACTGCTGGTGGGACTGCAAACTAATACCACCTTTTTGGAAGGAAGTATGGAAAACCCTCAAAGAACTCAAGCTAGACCTCCCATTTAATCCTGCAACGGGGCATCTATCCAGAAGGAAAAAAATCCTTTTATCACAAGGACACTTGCACTAGACTGTTTATCGAAGTTCAATTTACAATCGCCAAAATGTGGAAACAGCCTAAATGCCCACCAACCTAGGAATGGATGAACAAGCTGTGGTACATGTACACCATGGAATACTATTCAGCCATTTTTTTAAAAATGGAGATTTTCCCAGCTACTCGGGAGGCTGAGGCAAGAGAATCGCTTAAGCCCAGGAGCTGGAGGTTACTGTGAGCTGTGTGATGCTACAACGCTCTACCCCGGGCCATAAGGGCCATAAAGTGAGACTCTGTCTCTACAAAAAAAAAAAAAAAAAAAAAATGGAGATTTTACAGCCTTTGTATTAACCTGGATGGAAGTGGAACGTTATTATTCTTAGTAAAGCATCACAAGAATGGAGAAGCATGACTCCTATGTGCTCAATTTTGATATGAGGACAATCAATAACAATTAATGACATGGTGAGGGTGGGGGAAGGAGAGAGCAGAGAGAGAGAAGGAGGGGAGGTGGGGTCTTGGTGTGTGCCACAACTTTTGGGGGCAAGACACGATTGTAAGAGGGACTTTGCCTAATATGCAATCAGTGTAACCTGGTTTCTTGTACCCTCAATGAATCCCCATTAATTTAAAAAAAAAAAAAATTAAAACCAAACTAAACAATATTCCATCTAGATGCATATATTGCTGTGAAAAATACTTTTATAAGAGGCAAAGAAATGCTAAGCACAATATTTAAGAAAGTGGTTCTGGGCGGTACCTATGGCTCAAAGGAGTAGGGCACCGGCCCAATATGCCGGAGGTGGTGGGTTGAAACCCAGCCCGGGGCAAAAATCTAAAAATAAAATAAAATAAGAAAGTGGTTCTTTTTAAAAAAATTTAGTTTTTTATTTTTTCTTTAGTATTTCTAGCCTGCTGTTATAAAATGAAGGAAAATAAATATTTCTTAGGAGGAGATAGCAGGTTGGAAAGGAGAAAATACACCAGGAATTGGTTGTAAGTTACAGGTAATATTCTGGTCTCAGTTGAGGCAGTGGTTGTGAAGTGCTAATTACACTACTTAGTGTAAATACATTAAAAAAAGAAAAAGAAAAAAAAAGAGAGAGAGAGAGAGATCCTCCTGCTTCAGCCTCCCAAGTAGCTGGGACTACAGGCTCCCCTCACAATGCCTGGCTACTTCTTCTATTTTTTTTTCTATTTTAATTTTTTCAATTTTTTTTTGAGACCGAGTCTTATCTGTCGCCTTCGGTAGAGTGCCATGGCATCATTATAGCTCACAGCAACCTCAAATTTCTGGGCTCAAGAGATCCTCTTGCCTCAGTTTTTTTCTATGTTTAGTAGAGACAAGGTCTCATTCTTGCTCAGGTTCTTCTCCAACTCCTGAGCTCAAGCAATACACCTGCCTCAGCTTCCCAGAGTGCTAGAATATAGGCATGACCCACTGCGCCCAGCTAGGAATAGTTTTCTTTTCTTTCCTTTTTTTTTTTTTTTTTGAGACAGTCTCAAGCTGTCACCCTGGGTAGAGTGCCATGGCATTGTAGCTCACAGCAAACTGCAACCTCCAACTCGGGCTCAAGCCATCCTCTTGCCTCAGTTTTTCTATTTTTAGTAGAGACGGAGTCTTGCTTTTGCTTAGGCTGGTCTCAGACTCGTGAGCTCAAGCCACCCACCTGCCTTGGCCTCCCAGAGGGCTATGATTACAGGCGTGAGCCATCACACCAGGCCCGGAATAGTTTTCTAACAAAACTATTGGGCCATCTGGGTGGCCTGTCACTGAATTATGCCAACAGAGACTACATGGCAGCAGTGGTAGCCTGTCACTGAATTATGCCAGCAGAGACTACATGGCAGCATGGCAAATGTGGTAGAGGGCATTTGTCAATCAAGTCACAGGAAGCCAGACCTATGGACAGGGAAGGGCTGGCCCTGCTAGTCTAAGGTGAGAGATTCTCACCAAAGCCTTGGTTTTCTTGATGCCTCACCTTCCTTCTGAGGTTCAGAGAGTGAGAGAGGCCTGGCTTGCAGCCTCTCCTATGGGTCTTAGTATTTCCAAGAAAGGAGAGATGGGACATAGGACTCCCTCCCCATCTCAAATGAACCACAGTATGGTAAATGCCTGGAAGAGCAGCTTCAAGGTCCCCACCCCTTCCCCTGGCCAGAGAATGGAGAGTTTCAAGCCAGGTTTAATGAAAAGGACAAAGGCTGGGCGAGGTGGCTCATGCCTATAATGCTAGCACTTTGGGAGGCCAAGGCGGGTAGATTGCCTGAGCTCAGGAGTTTGAGACCAGCTGGAACAAGAGTGAGACCCCATTTCTAAAAATAGCCAGGCACCTGTAGTCCCAGCTGAGGAAAGAAAGAGGATTGCTTGATCCCAAGAATTTGAGGTTGCTGTGAGCTATGATGTCAAGGCACTCTACTGAGGTCAACAAAGTGAGACTCTGTCTCAAAAAAAAATAAGAAGAAGAAAAAAAAAAGAAAGGGGCTCAGTGCCTGTGGCTCAAGCGGCTAAGGCGCCAGCCACATACATCTGAGCTGACAGGTTCAAATCCAGACCAGGCCCACCAAACAATGATGGCTGCAACCAAAAAATAGCCCGGCATTGTGGCAGGAGCCTGTAGTAGGCGGAGGCAGGAGACTCGCTTGAGCCCAGGAGTTAGAGGGTGCTGTGAGCTGTGATGCCATAGCACTCTATCCAGGGGGACAGCTTGAGGCTCTGTCTCAAAAAAAAAAAAAAAAAAAAAAAAGAACGAAAGAAAGAAAAGAAAAAAAAAAAAAGAAAGGACAGGGACCTGCCTGGGCAGGGCAAAGATGACTCCTGCAAGAAAGGCAGTTGGAGGTTTCTTTTAATATGGTGCTGTTGGGACTGGATAGATTCTGCTGCTTGTTGGACAATTCTGGTAGGCTAGGTAGGGTGTTTTGGCATGAAGTTTTGGAGGGGGCTAGCTAGGCTCTTCATGGTCTTTTGTTCCAGGAGGGAAGGAGGGGGAAAAGGTACATGTAGGGCCTCATTAGGCCCCCAACACCCAGCTAGGGTGAACAACTTATCCCAGTTTACCCTGGACTTTCTTAGCTTAATCACTAAATGTCCTTCAGCACAGGAAATCCTTCAACTCCTCAGTCCTACAGAAACCGGAAGGTTTGGCATCCCAATTTCAGCGCTAGTTCTTTCCCCAGGACACATATCCACTCCATCTTAGCATCTTTCCCTTGCTTAATTAAATCTACTTGCCCTGCTTGCAGTGAGGAGTAGGGGTGGACCTGGGCTCTCTTTGTGGCATTCAGTGACATAAAATGCTGAACTGAGCACATGGTACAAAACCTGTTCCTGCCCCATGAATTCTGCATTTTGGGCAGCAAATCAATTGGATAAAAATTCCACAAATTAGTCTCTGCACCCATAGTTCAGTGGTTATGGCATGCACCAGGGCTGGTGGGTTCGAACCCAGCTACTAGGAAGCTGAGGCAAGAGAATTGCTTAAGCCCGAGAGTTTGAGGTTGTTGTGAGCTGTGATGCCACGGTACTCTACCAAGGGCAATATAGTAAGACTCTGTCTCAAAAAAAAAAAAAAAAAAAAAAAAAAAATTCCTTGGGTGGTGCCTGTGGCTCAGTGAGTAGGGCGCAGGCCCCATATACTGAGGGTGGTGGGTTCAAACCCAGCCCCGTCCAAAATGCAACAAAAAAATAGCTGGGCGTTGTGGTGGTGCCTGTAGTCCCAGCTACTCTGGAGGCTGAGGCAAGAGAATCACCTAAACCCAGGAGTTGGAGGTTGCTGTGAGCTGTGACGCCACAGCACTCTACCGAGGGTGATAAAATGAGACTCTCTCTAAAAAAATGAATCCACAAGTTAAAAAAAAAAAATTACACAAATAAGGTATCAGACCATTTTTGATTACTGTGGAATAAATTACCCCCAAATCTTAGCAACTTGAAACAATAACATTTCCTTACACAGTTCCTATGGGTTATGAATTTTGGAGTGAGTGGTTAGCTGAGCTGGTTCTGGTCTCTTACAAGGTTACAGTCAAGATGTTGGTTCAGGATGTGATCATCTGAAGACTCAACTGAGACTACAGAATCCACTTCCAAGGTGGGTCATTCACACACACAGGCCTAGTTAGTGTTGATTGTTGGTGGGAGGCCTTGCCCCATGAACTTCTGCAGAGGACTGCTTGAGTGTCCTCACTACTTGGCAGCTGGCTTCCCTCAGAGAAGTGATTCAAGAGAGCAGACATCCTCAAACGTTTTAAACAGGGGGCCAGTTCACTGTCCCTCAGACCGTTGGAGGGCCGGACTATAGTTTAAAAAAAAAAAACTATGAACAAATTCCTATGCACACGGCACATTATCTTATTTTGAAGTAAAAAAACAAAATGAGAACAAATACAATTACACCACCTCATGTGGCCTGTGGGCCGTAGTTTGAGGACCCCTGCAAGAGAGAGTAAGGTAGAGCTTTAACAGGTACTTTTATAACCTGGCCTTGGAAGTCACACTCTGTCATTTCTGCACATCTCATTGGTTAGACATGTCAGCCTTGCTCAGTGGGAGTGAGCATACAAAAATGTGAATACTGGGCGGTGCCTGTGGCTCAAAGGGGTAGGGCACTGGCCCCATATGCCAGAGGTGGCGGGTTCGAACCCAGCCCGAGCCAAAAACTGCAAAAAAAAAAAAAAAAAAAAAAAAAAAAATGTGAATACCTATTGGACACAGTGGCTCATGCCTATAATGCCAGAACTTTGAGAGGCTGAGGCAAGAAGATTGCTTGAGGCCAGGAGCTGGAATACAGCCTGAGCAATATACCAAGACCCTTGTCTCTACAAAAAATTTAAAAATTAGAATGTGTGGTGGTGTGCTTGTAGTCCTAAACTACTCAGGAGGCTGAAGCAGGAGGACTGCTTGAACTCAGAACTAGTACAACTAGTCAATCGGGACCGGGCTTGGTGGCTCATGACTATAATTCTGGCACTTGGGAGGCCGAGGAGGGTGGATTGCCTGAGCTCACAGGTTTGAGACCAGCCTGAGCCAGAGCAAGATTCCATCTCTAAAAATAGGCAGACCTGAGTGGCGCCTGTGGCTCAAAGGGGTAGGGCGCCAGCCCCATATGCCAGAGGTGGTGGGTTCAAGCCCAGCCCTGGCCAAAAACTGCAAAAAAAAAAAAAAAAAAATAGCCGGGCCTTGTAGCAGGCGCCTATAGTCCCAGCTACT
This sequence comes from Loris lydekkerianus, assembly GCA_963574355.1. Classification (NCBI taxonomy): domain Eukaryota; kingdom Metazoa; phylum Chordata; class Mammalia; order Primates; family Lorisidae; genus Loris; species Loris lydekkerianus. The sequence goes on along the minus strand of CAUYPK010108048.1, from coordinate 10,143 downwards.
CGGGAGGCTGAGGCAAGAGAATTGCTTGAGCTCAAGAGTTTAAGATTACTATGAGCTATGATGCCACAGTGCTCTACCAAGGGCCAAAACATGAGACTCTGTCTCAAAAAAATCCCCCAAAACTATGTGTACACATGGAAGTATAACTCAACAGAAATCAAGTGGGAAGGGTTGGGTTAATTCACACCTAATGGGTACAATGCACACATTCTGAGTGATGGGCACATTTATGTACAAAAGCAAATTATGTAACCAAAGCACCTGTAACTCTGTAGTATTCTAGAATTAAAATAAATAAATAAAGGTAGTGCCTTTATTTCCTCTCTGAGTTCCCTTCCTGCCCTCTACTAAGTCCATGACATCTCTTTCCCCTGAACCTGTCTACCAACCGTCCCTGTCCTCTCTGCAAGTAGCTGACCCATCCTTTCCTGCCCCCACTCCTTCCTAAAGCTGCCCTCACAGAATCTGCCTTCATAACTCTTTGCCAAGGCCTGCTGTCCAATCCACAAAATGAAATGAGAGAAGCCTTGGACAAAGATAGGCGATGCTGGGCGGAGAGGAGCAGGCAGGTTATAAGTGTAAAATATCAACAAATCTGCCATCATCCATTCCCTGGGATAAGTAGATCATCACGAGATGGGCTGTACAAGAGCAAAGAGACAAATTACTCAGCTGTGACAGTGTCACTTGCTCCTTATTGATGAGCTTTTACGCTTAGACCCAACTGCTTTCTGAGAACTGTATCCCCCAGCTCCTGTGGTACCCCAAACTGGAGGGACAGGGACAAGAAAGCTTTTATGTCCAAACCTTTCTGTACTATGTATCATATGTAGATATGAACTATGTAACTTTGGCACAACACCACATAAAAGACATTAACAAAGTTTCACTCCATGTATAAATCACAAATAATACAAATGCCAGGAAAAAAAATTAACTAGTTAAGTATTGATCAATTTCAAAGCTATAAGAGTAGAATGAATTATAAACTGTGTTTATGCGATTGCCAGAAGGTGGTGTTGCTTTGGCCAGGAAACAATTATCCACATCTTGTGTGTGAATCACACTGTTGGTGTAATTTGGACTCTAACAATTGCTTTTTGCAATATTAAGATGTTCATTGTTACTATAAAACACTTTAAAAAGCTGTAACAACATCATCCTGTTTCAGGAAGACCAGGCCCAATGGAGAGAAAGTGCACCCAAACACCATGCTTATAAGAGGAAGGGTTTTATTTCAGCCATTGAAGCTTATGGGATAGAATAGTGGTTCTCAACCTTCCTAATGCCTCAATCCTTTAATACAGTTCCTGTGGGTCGCGACCCACAGGTTAGGAACCGCTGGCATAGAAGAATTCAAAATGGCAACACTCCCGGACTGGCTTGGCCTTTCTCTTTTTATCTCCAGTCAAAAAGTTCCAACCCATAGGTACTTTTTTCACTGGTCAGTTTGAATCAAGTAGAAGATGCTGTTCCAGCCCCCACAGAACTACAGGATTTCACAGAAGTGGAAATTACCAAATTCCAGGAAGTTAAGTCTACAAATTCCCAAGCGCTGAGTCACCATAGAGAGGACCCTGCAGGGGTATCCTTGTGGTCTCCTTTAGAAGACCTGTTTTCCTGGACCTCACTTTTCTCTGGTATCCTCTTTCAATCTAAGCATTCATGAAGTAGAGATGCTAGTGCTGAAAATAGTGCCCCCAAATCAATACCTTTGGAGCGAATGTTGGACATAATAAAATACCATGACTGAACCACCTCTGTGTCGAGTGGTGCTGTTAATTTAGGAGACTGCTCTGGGGCATAGGTAATGTTTCAAAGACACAAAGCAGGACCAAAAGCAAAACTGTGGTAAGATGGTTGTGTAGATTTATCAGAGATGTGAGTTCATTTCATGTCCTATTTGTATTCTTGGAATACAAATTTTGAATCATAAGAAGTTTACAGAAAAAAAAAAAAGTTTATAGAGGTCATCCTTGCAAAATACGGCTTCCTTGGACCTCCCCAGCTATCCTGGCATAAATATGGCTGTTAGAGTCCACTCCTGGAAGGCAGGTGTTCTGTGTTGAACTGTGCCCCTCCAAAAAAGAGATGTGGCTGTCATAATCCCCAGTACCTTGGAATGTGACTTTATTTGGAAATAGGGCCTCATAGGGTCTCGACAGAGGTGATGAAGTTAAAATGAGATCATTAGTGTGTGCCCTAATCCAACATGATTGATATCCTTATAAAAAAGGGGGAAATTGACCTGGGCAAGGTGGCTCAGGCCTATAATTTTAGCACTCTAGGAGGCCAAGGAGGGAGGATTGCTTGAGCTCAGGAGTTAGAGACCAACCTGAGCATGACCAAAACCCTGTCTCTAGAAAAAATAGAAAAAATTAGTCAGAGATGGTGGCATGCACCTGTAGTCTCAGCTACTTAGGAAGCTGAGGGAAGGATTGTTTGAGCCCAGAAGTTACAGGTTGCAGTGAACTATGATGATACCATTGCATTTTACCTACGGTGACAGAATGAGACCCTATCTTGAAAAAAAAAAAGGTGGAAATTTGGACAGAGGCAGACAGAGGGAAGATGATACGAAGACACATATGGGAAAGCCATGTAAGCCAAGATATGTCTGGAGCTACCAAAAGCTGGAAGAGGGAAGGAAGTATCCTCCTACAGGGTAGAGGGAACAGGATGGTCCTGCTGACACCTTGGTCACAGACTTCTAACCTCCAGAGTAGTTTTTGGTACTTTGTTGTGGCAGCTCTAGGAAACTAATATAAGATGTCAGCTCAAGATCCAAAAGTATCTGCTACTTTCAGGGACATAGAAATGGCGGAAAATTGCAAATTATTGACAAGAATGAATTTTAGAATGAATGAATGAATATGACTATTCATATTGCAATATGAAAATTGCAAATTATCGACAAGAATGAATTTTAGAAGAATGAATGAATATGACTATTTAGAAAATAGTCATATTTCAATGCCTACTATAGACAAAGTCCCTTGCTACCAACAGCATGTTGTCCTTGTAAGATTACAGGCCCAGAGCCTGAGACATAGGTTAAGGATCCAGGCTGTGTCTCTATTAGGACATGTGATCTTTGGCCAGTGCCCTTGCTCCTGGGTACCTCAGTTTTCTTAGCTGTCAATGGATATACTAACCTACTTAATCTCAAGAATTAAATGAGAATGCATGTATGTGAAAATGAGCACTTAAACATTCAAAAAATGTGTGCTGGGAAAGTTTTGTTAATCGTTCATCACTGGGGCTGATCAGAGGAACAAGTCTGCATCAGATATCAGGCACAGAGAAGCTTCTGAAGGGCAAACACCAGATGCCTTCACACAGGAGATGAACCATGTTCACTGAGAAGCAACTGGAAGCTTTGAACACCTTGTTTAATAAGAACTCATTCCCAGGCTAGGAGTGGTAGTTCACATCTATAATCCTAGCACTCTGGGAGGCCAAGGCAAGTGAATTGCCTAAGCTCACGAGTTTGAGACCAGTCTAATCAAGAGCAAGACCCCATCTCTACTAAAAATAAAAAAACTAACCAGGCTTTGCGATGGGAGCCTGTAGTCCCAGCTACTCGGGAGGCTGGGGCAAGAGGACAGGGCAACAGCGTGACACTGTCTCAAAAACAAATTAAACAAAATAAAGACCTTGTACTCAAACCCCAGTCTTCAGAAAGAGATGGCCTCAAAAATGGACATATATCCAACAGTACTGCAGGTTTGGTTCAAGAACCACAGAGCAAAACTCAAGAAAGCAAAATACAAGGATGTTCAGCAAAAACCAGAAGCTCAATAGCAGCAGATGCCTGAGCATGGAAGCAAGACCATCCTTCCCAGAGAAATATGGACACACAACCCAGATCCCCTAACAACCTGACATCTATCCCATAGCCCGTGTTTACACAGATAACCCGGCACCCTCATACCAACTCAGCTTGTACCCCATGTTACAGTCCCTGAAGATGTCTTCCTTAACCACACAATAGTCCATTTTGGCTGCTGCCAACATCCAAACACTTCCTGCCTCTATCCCATTTTAGAATCCCAGATCATTTCCCCATGCTTCAGTTCTAGTATTTTTGGCTGTTCACTTCTACAAAGTAGGGAGAGACACCAGACATAAAAGATCCCATGCAATGATTCCCACTCAAGCGACATCACAAACATCACAACACAGATGGATTTCAAAACCCCCCTGTGGTACAAAAGAAAGACTTGGAAGCTATATACTGTATAATTCCATTTATATGAATCCCTAGAGCAGGGAAAACTCATCTCAAAAAGATTAGTGTCTGCTCATGTGGAAAGAATTAAAATGTTTCATGTCTTAATTAGGATGGTAGTTACCTGGGGGAATAAATCCATCAAAACCCTGAGAACTGGAGGGGTGTCGAGCTCGTGCCTATGATCCTAGCACTCTGGGAGGCCGAGGAGGGTGGACTGCCCGAGCTCACAGGGTTCAGACCAGCCTGAAACAGAGTAAGACCCCCGTCTCTAAAAATAGCCAGGCCTTGTGGTGGGCACTTGTAGTCCCAGCTACTCGGGAGGCTGAAGCAAGAGAATCGCTTGAGCCCAGGAGTTGGAAATTGCTGTGAGTTGTGATGCCACAGCACTCTATCAAGAATGATAAGGTGAGACTCTGTTACCTCCCCCGAAAACCCCCCCCAAAAACCTGTGAACTATATTGCTATTTGCAATCCCATTTCTTATTCTTCCCTTTTAAGTAATAATGAAATGGAGGCCCAGAGATGGTAAAAACTGTTTAGAGGTAACACAGCATCTTAGATGTAGAAAGTGCTCAATAAATAAAATAATTACCATTTATGAGGGGCTCTTAAACTTATTGTATCACTTATTACAGTATCCTCATTTTTACAAATGGGGTAACTGAGGCTTAGAGAAGCTAAATTGCCCATGGTCACAGAGAAATAGAAATTCAACCTCCAGCCTGGGTACAGTGGCTCATGCCTATAATCCTAGCCCTTTGGGAGGCTGAGGCAGAAAGATTGCTTGAAGCCCAGAGTCTGAGACCAGTCTGAGCAAGAGTGAGACATTGTCTCTACTAAAAATGGAAAAATTAACTGGGTTTGGTGGCAGGCGCCTGTAGTCCCAGCTACTTAGGAGGCTGAGGCAGGAGGATTGTTTGAGACCAAGAGTTTGAGATTGCAGTGAGCTATGATGATGTCACTGAATTCCAGCTTGGGTGACAGAGTGAGACCCTGTCTCAAAAATAAATAAATAAATAAATAAAATAAATCTGGCAACAATCAAAGATCTGCAATTTTGGCTTAAAGGGAGTAGGATGAATACTCATTATTTCTTCAGATGCTCTAGGTTCAGAAAAGAGTTATTACTTGCAGCATGCTTTTATTCAGGCTGTGCCTTAGTTAGTGCCTTGGTAAAGCCTCCTGATCATACAAAGGTCACAGGTGCTCCCTGAGCCTCCGGCTACAGATAGGCAAGAACTTATTAGTTTGTTTGGTTTCTCTCTCCACCCCATTCCAACAACAATGTAGATACAGCTTACAAAAGTGCATCTAGATCATAGGTCCTCCTAAGAAAACCTAAGACAAACCCCACATTCCACAAACACTTTATTGATACTGTTTTAAGAGTGTCAAGGTCATAAAAAACAAGGAAGGACTGAGGAGCTATTGTGTCTACAGAAGGCTAAGGAGAGGGCAGTACCCGTGGCTCAAAGGGGTAGGACAACGGCCCCAGAGGTGGTGGGTTCAAACCCAGCCCTGGCCAAAAACTGCAAAAAAAAAAAAAAAAAAAAGGCTAAGGAGAAGTAACCAGATGCTAGGTAGAATCTGGATAAGGTCTTAGAACAGACAATGGACAGTAGTGGGAAAAATGGTGAAATTTGAATTAAGTTTAGCTTTAGCTAACAGTAGCATAGCAATGTTAATTTCTTTTCTTCTTCTTTTTTTCAGACAGAGCCTCAAGCTATCACCCTGGGTAGAGTGCTATGGCATCACAGCTCACAGCAACCTCCAACTCCTGGGCTCAAGCAATTCTCCTGCCTCAGCCTCCCAACTAGCTGGGACTACAGGCACATGCCACAACGCCTGGCCATTTTTTGGTTGCAACCGTCATTGTTGTTTGGCAGGCCAGCTCAGGTGTATGTGGCTGGCACCTTAGCTGCTTGAGCCACAGGCGCCAAGCCCTGGTTATTTTTTTGTTGCAGTTTTGCTGGAACTGGGTTCAAACCCGCTACCCTTGGTATATGGGGCTGGCGCCCTACTCACTGAACCACAGGCGCCGCCCAAGAGAGTGGCTAGTTTTAGGGACGGGGTCTCACTTTGGCTCAGGCTGGTTTCAAACCTGTGAGCTGAAGGAGTACATCCCCTCCGCCTCCCGGAGTGCTAGGATTATAGGCTTGAACCACCACACTCGGCCTAATTCACATTTCTTTCTTTTTTTTTGCAGTTTTGGCAGAGGCTGGGTTTGAACCTGTCACCTCTGGCATATGGGGCAAGCGCCCTACTCCTTTGAGCCACAGGCGCTGCCCTTAATTCACATTTCTTAAGGCTGCAATAGGGAGAATTGGAAAGCCACAACCAGGGAAGAAGATCAGCACAGTGGTAATACCAGTAAGGTCTCAGTAGGATAGACCTGTGACAGTTTCACTTCTCACTGTCTTGGTTATAGTCAGCAAGTGGCTCTATCATGCTGCCTCTCTGTGGAGTGGGGGTGATGCTAACCTTAGTTAACATTAACATAGGAAATTGTCTCTATTTGACCACTAAGAGCTACTTAAGGTCAGGAGCAGTAGCTCTCACCAGCAATCCTAGCACTCTAGGAGGCTGAGGCAGGATTGCTTGAGCTCAGGAGTTCAAGACCAGCCTGAGAAGGAGCAAGACCCTGACTCTCCTATAAACAGAAAAATTAGCCAGGCATGGGGCATAGGCCTATAGTCTCAGGAGTAGGTAGGAGTATCTCTTGAGCCCAGGAGTTTGAGTGAGCTGTAATGAGGCCACTGCACTCTACCCAGGGTGGCAGTGAGAATGTCACAAAACAAATAAACTACTTACAGTAAGAATCTGTTAGGTTTTTTACACACAGAAAGGTATAATTCCCCCTTCATTGTAGAACTTTATGACGTTAAATAAATACTACATATAATATGGTTTGAAAATGCAGATCATACATACAAAATGAAAACTGCTTTCATTGTCTAACCCTTTTTGATCTACAAGTAACAGCAATTTCAAAATTTCACAGGATTCAACTTTAGTGTCAGCCACCATTCTAAAGGCTTCTATGTGTTAAATGAGCCTAAATTTTTCAACAACCCCAGGAGGTAGGTGCAATCACTACTAGCAATTCTCAAACAATAGCAAAACGACCTGGAGGAGACATGCCGTTAACTTAAACAGGCCTCCGAAATGTTTTAAGTTTGGTAAACACAAGCGGTCAGTATATATAATTGTTTCAGTGCCAAACAGGAATATCCACCGGTGTCTGAAACGCGATCCCCTCGGGAGCCACACTCGGTGCGTACTATATCAGCAGGGCAGTTCCTCACTGGACCAGAGAGGGACCAAACTCCAGCGTCCCGAGACCAGCCTCTACGCGACTACGTTAAGGCGCACCAAGCTCCGCCACGTCAACCAGTCTTGCTAGAGTAGGTGTAGCCCTATGAACAAAAGCATTCGGAGTGACTGCCGATATAGCCACTCAACACCGAGCTCAGGCCGACTTGTCCAGTTAGAACGGAACTTCCAATTGGTGAAGTCTGCCTGAAGGAGGTGGGACGGAGCGGGAAAGTACTGCCTCCATTGATGTTCTCAGCCAATCGCGACGCTTGGGCGGCAGCCGCTTACTAGGTTGTACAGCAAGTAGTGGGTCAGGGAGTCCTGAGGGCGGAGTCGGGGGAGCAGGGTGCAGGGAGAGAGGACTGTGACAGCCACGCGCGCGTGTGCGCGCCCGGATGCAATGAGGCCCCGCGACTGCTGTCGGCCGCTGAGAGGCGCTCGGGGACTGGCCACTGCCGTCTAGGATTCCCGTCCCAGGGTGTTCTAGCGTCCCTGCCGTAGTCCCGTAGCCCCAGGTTACGTCCGCCCCGTCAGTCCCAGCTGGCGTCCTCTCCCGGTGACCGTCTAGGCCTGCCTCCCTACTCCACTTTCCGTTCGGGGCAGGGTCCTTGCGGCCCATGCTGGCTGCTGGAGACCAGCGCAGCCCAGACCGCTCCCAGGCCGGCCAGCCGGCCACCATGGTGGCCCTGAGGCCTGAGCGGCTCCTCCAGGGGGGCTAACAAGCCCAGAGGGGAGGCTTGGGGCGCGAGGGTCCCGGGCCCGAGCCCTACACCATGGCCGGGGCCATCGCTTCCCGCATGAGCTTCAGCTCTCTCAAAAGGAAGCAGCCCAAGACGTTCACCGTGCGGATCATTACCATGGACGCCGAGATGGAGTTCAATTGTGAGGTAACCGGTCAATAGCCCCGACGGGCTACAGCGACGAGCCTAGCGGAATCCCCGCTTGTGGGTCCTGGCGCGCGACTGACACGGACCATGGCGTCCTCGTCCCGGTGACTGTCGATATGGAAGCGGGAAGGATTCACTTTATTTCATTTTCAGAGCATAGATAGAGACGGGCAGAACTTGATAGAGACGGGCAGAACTGGAAGGGGCCATTTAGGCCCAAATCCTCATGTTAAAAATTACTGCTTTTTTCCCTAGGGCTTTTGGGTTTAGCACTTCCTGGAGGCTGTTTTCATTCATTGTTAATGGAAAGGGCTAGAAGCTTCCCTAAATGGCAAATTTTGGATTTCAGTGTCAAGCTTAAGCTAGTCTTATTAAGCGTGGTTTAACTTTAGGGGAGGTTTGTTTGTTTTACTTTATCAGGTAACATTGTTAGGTACTGAGGTTTTAAAAGTTGCATCTTGGCCGAGCGCGGTGGCTCACGCCTGTAACCCCAGCACTTGGGTGGCCGAGGCGGGTGGATTGCCTGAGCTCACATGTTCGAGACCAGCCAGAGCCAGAGCGAGACCTCGTCTCTAAAAATAGCTGGGCATTGTGGTGGAAGCCAGAAGTCCCAGCTACTTGGGAGGTTGAGGCAAGAGAATCACTTAAGCCCAGGAGTTTGAGGTTGCTGTGAGTTGTGACTCCATGGCACTCTACCAGGGATGACCAAGTGAGACCCTGTCTCAAAAAAAAAAAAAAAGTTGCATCTTGTCTGTTGGAAAGCCTATATTTCCCTTTTCCAAAGCTTACATACTCTGAAAAAAAGAGGTGGTGATGTCTTTCCGTGCAGTTTCCAGCATGATGATAACAGGTATCATTTGTTGAGTACTTTCTAAGTGCCAGATATGTGCACATTTAATCCTTACAGAAATTCATTGAAGCAGGTATCCCAAACCATACATCTAATAAATGGCGAAATGGGGTTTTGAACCAGGCTTGTAGCCAATACAGTACTGCTTCTCAAGTAATTTAAGTTCTTACTATTTATTCAAATTATAGTTTGAGGGTGGAGTGTAGTGGCTTACGCCTGTAATCCTAGCACTCTGGGAGTCAGAGGCTGGTGGATTGCTTAAGCTCAGGAGTTGGAGACCTGTCTCTACTGAAAATAGAAAAACTAGGATGGCGCCTGTGGCTCAGCGAGTAGGGCCTCTGCCCTATATACTGAGGGTGGCAGGTTCGAACGTGGCCCGGGCCAAACTAACAAAAAATAGCTGGGTGTTGTGGCAGACATCTGTAGTCCCAGCTACTCGGGAGGCTGGAGCAAAACAATCGCCTCCTAAGCCCAAGAGCTGGAGGTTGCTGTGAGCTGTGATGATGCCACAGCATTCTACCAAGGGCAACAAAGTGAGACTCTTTCTCTTAAAAAAAAAAAAAAAAGAAAAGAAAAAGAAAAACTAGACAGAAATGGTGTCAGGTGCCTGTAGTCCCAGCTACTGGGGAGGCTGAGGCAAGAGGATTGATCAAGCCCAAGAGTTTGAGGTTGCTATGAGTTATGATGCCAGGGCACTCTACCCAGAGCGACTGAGGGGAACTCTGTCTTTAAAAAAAAAAAAAAAAAAAAAAAGGATCAGCAATTGTGGCTCAACCTGCTAAGCACCCACCCACAAAAACAGGAGAGGGCGAGTACTAAACCACCACCGGCCCACCAACACAAAATAAATATTTAAT
>CAUYPK010108044.1:0-36887 GCA_963574355.1 Loris lydekkerianus | reverse complement strand
CCAGAATGTTTATTGCAGCCCAATTCATAATTGCTAAGTCATGGAAAAAGCCCAAGTACCCATTGATCCACGAATGGATTAATAAATTGTGGTATATGTACACCATGGAATATTATGCAGCCTTAAAGAAAGATGGAGACTTTACCTCATTCATATTTACATGGATGGAGCTGGAACATATTCTTCTTATCAAAGTATCTCAAGAATGGAAGAAAAAGTTTCCAATGTACTCAGCCCTACTATGAAACTAATTTGTCCCTTCATATGAAAGCTATAACCCAATTATAACCTAAGAATATGGGGAAGGGGGAAGGGAAGGGAGGGGAGGGGGAAGATGGGCAGAGGGAGGGTGATTGGTGGGATCACACCTACAGTGCATCTTACAAGGGTACATGTGAAATTTACTAAATGTAGAATATAAATGTCTTAACACAATAACTAAGAAAATGCCAGGAAGGCTATGTTAACCAGTGCGATGAAAATGTGTCAAACTGTTTATAAAACCAGTGTATGGTGCCCCATGATTACCTTAATGTACACAGCTATGATTTAATAATAAAAAGAAAATAATTTTAAAAATAATAATCTATCACAGTGTCATTCTCAGTATTGCTCACAGCACAGTACATACTCCAGATATTACCAGTGGCTCAGAGCAGCTCTCAGCTTAGAAACCTGCTGCTGCTCCTGTTGGGTGAATAGCAATAAATCTATTCAACTGAGTTGTAGCCTTGGCTTTGACCCTAACAAGCTACTAACCAGCTGAACAACTTGTGACCAATCACTTCCCTCTCTGGGCCTTAATTGTAATATAAGTGCTTTGGACTCCGATAACCTAACATTCTATTATAGTCATGCACCTTGTTAACAATGTTGTGGTCTATGACAAGCTGTATATATGAGATTAGATAATTAAATTCACAAACTCATCCTAGAAAAAGTGCTACATACCTCACTGTTGAGTATCAACTTAGTGATTTCTGGGATGATTTTGCAAACTTAATTGTCAGACATTGTAGGATGACTGGTTCTGATGGCCATTCCAGAAAAAGGGTCCCAAAATTGCTTTGAAGGGTAAACTTAGGCATTGGCATCAGTGCATAGCTTCCCAAGGGGAATACCTCAAAGTTGACTATACTGATGTTCAGCAATGAAATATGCAGCATTTTTTTCTAGGATGAGTTCATAAACTTACTTGTCTGACCTCAGACAGGTGATAGTCTCATAAGATTATAATGGAGGTGAAAAATTCCATTGTAATATTGTAGCCTAATTATTTTATTGTTTTATGAACTTAGTGTGGCCTAAGCATACGGTGTTTCTAAAGTAGGCAGCAGCGTACACTGAGGTCTTGAGCCTTCACATTCACTCATCACTCACTGACTCACAGACTCACCTAGAGCAGCTTCCAGTCCTGTAAGTTCCTTTCCTGGTGAGTGCCCTATACAGGTGGAACATTTTAAAAAATCTTTTCTAGCACATTTTAACCATTCCTTTTCTATGTTTAGATAAACAAATACTTACCATTGTGTTACAAATGCCTATGGTATTCAGTATAGTAACTGTACTATAGATGTATAACCCAGGAGTGACAGTCCCCACCACACAGCCCAGGGGTGTAGCAGGCTGTTCCTTCTACATTTGTGAACATGCACTCTCTGATGTTCACACAACAGGGAAAGGACCTAAGGACACACTTCTCAGGACGTAGCCACACTGTTAAGTCAATGCATGACTGTACTTTACTTTTGAAAAATAAAAGTCTGTGAAATTAGCACAAACTTCTTTTTGTGAGATGTTTTAGTTAGCCAACATATGAAACATGTTTGAGCTCACACTAACATACACAAGTGCTCACTGACTTACGATGGGGCGATGTCCAATAAACATGTCACAAGTCGAGGACGTTGTAAACAGCAAACGTGGTGCTGACTGGGAGCCGGGGCTCCCCACTGCTGCCCAGTGTCAGGACAGCACAGTTTCCACTGACTGTGTGTAGCTTTTGTATCATCTGAAACTTGAAAAACCCTAAGTCAAACCATGTAAGGTGGGGAACATCTGTATTGAGAATATACTATCAGAATCTAGTTCTTGGGATACGGCTTGTTTGTGGTCCAGAAAAATGAATGGCATTACCACAGAAAGTCTCCTGGGTTTGGCCCAGTTCACCTCACCTCCCGTCATCCCTGCCACACACCTGCACCAGCAACACAGATGCTCCTCAGTCTGCTCCCTGAGGATGCCCGCCCTCAGTCCCATACATCAGCAACTTTAACCACCACCCTGGCCATGAGAAATCCTCCCACTCCCTAGGCTCCTGGCCTCCTTCCTCTGAGCCCCCAGCTCACCCACCCACCACAAGTGGTATTCACACATCTGGTTCTGATGGCCATTCCAGAAAAAGGGTCCCAAAATTGCTTTGAAGGGTCCCAAAATTGCTTCCCACCACAAGTGGTATTCATACATCTCCCACCCACCCACCATAAGTGGTATTCACACATCTCCCTCCTGGACCGTGAGCTCCCTAAGTGAAGAGACTAGTTCTTACCTATGAATAGTAGGGGATTGAATGATATTTTATGAAGGAGTGAGCCTCATCATCTATCTTATAAAACCAAAGGACAGCATTCATCAGATAATAAACCTGTACTCACTTTTAGTAATGACTTCACTGTTAACTTTCTTCTGAACTTCTAAGGACAAATATTATTGAATACTTGAATTTACTTGAGCATTTGGTAAGATTCTCTGACAAAGTGCCCTTATGTGATTCAGATATGAAGCTTGATTTGACATAAATATCTTCCTATTTTTTGAATTCTGGGACGTCACATTTGGAAAGTAAAGACATACAGCAATATGGAAACGCATCTGGCTCATTATGTGAAGACATCTAATATTTCAAATCATTTCAGCTTCTCTATTCTGAAGAACTAAAGAAAAAGCAGCAAAGTCCCCAATTTCTGAAGCACTTCCATAGGCATAGATGCCTCATACCATCTAGTGCTTAATGACTTCCACCTTGTCTCAGGAGTCCGGGCTGGCCTCCTCAACTGGACTGTAAAGGATCTGAGGGCAGTATCAATAAACTGATGACTCCTGTATATCCCACAGTGCTGAGTACACAGTAGGTACTTAATAAATGTAGTTGTTACTACAATGCAACATATGAACCACATAATTCTATCAGCAAGGGTCATTTGCAAACGCAGCCCTGCTCGCGGCACTGCAGTCACTAAGGCAGCATTTATGTGATTCTTTACACACAGTGACCAGAGGAGGGCAGGCTGTGTGGATCAGGAAGATGTGGGAATAAACCAACACACTTCTCAGACTTAACGTTTCCAGTGAACTAAAGCACACCGATGGTGGCATTGTACCACCTACCAGGAACTATTCCAAATAGTGGATATGTGTTTAATGCTTAAATGGCAGCTGGGTTGAATATTAAGAGCGTTTCATCCGAGCTAGGCAACTCTGGGTCCTCAATCAAATCAGGTGACAGGAAGTGTCAGTCAGGCATGAGGGAGCACCCTGCTGTCCCTTGGTGTCCTGAGTCCCATGGACATTGGGTGGAGTGTGTTTCAGGGTGGGTGTCTGCTGGGTGCCTTGCTAGAACAGGATTTCCAGTTCTCGGGCAGCAAGGTCAGGTGGCCATGCAGCCAGGTGAGCAGCCAAGAAAGCCCTCTTCCCACACCTCCGTCTGGTCACATTTCTCTCCAAGGGCAAGGGCAAAACTCAGCTCAGCCCATTGCTGCTGTAGGCAGCAATGAATGCCTACAGACACCTTGTTGGGCTGAGCTCTGAGGGAAGACAGAGGTGCCAGGAGACACCTTGTTGGGCTGAGCTCTGAGGGAAGACAGAGGTGCCCCCCCACCCCTGAGCACTCTCTGGCAGGTATGACAGGTGACTATTGGGACAAGTCTGATATATCCCCCTCCCTGCAAGGGAAGAAACTGCACCTCTCCCCAGTGACCCTGCCCTTCAGTGTTGCTGAGGCTGGAGGCAAATATGCTAAGTATTCATTTTAATAACTTGAGGTGCCGTAAGTGAAACCAACCTGGAGAGGCCTGTGCATCACCTGTCCCGTAAGCACACCCTCAGGATGGCTGTCAGTGCTATCTAAGAATCCCAGTGACTTCATAACTCAGCACCTGCCTGAACCCAAGTGGACTCCTGTGTCTCAGGAGGCTGAGGCTCTGGTTTCTGTGATGGCAAGCACTGTCACATGCTGATGTGATGTTCCAGGGGATGTTCCAAAGGCTCACAGAGGCCCTGCTAGTGCCCTCCCACTCAAAGTGCTGCCTAGGGCCCAGAAGCCTCAACCCCACTGGGAGCAGACTCCACCCAGACACACAGAAACAGTACTTTAGATCTTTCCTCTGCAGTCTAGGCTGCAACTCAAAATCAACTAGGAGCTTGTAAAATTCCTGATACTTGGGTCCTGTCCCAAACCAATTGCTGGCAGTGAGGTCCAGGTATCAGTCCTATTTAGAGGTCTCTGCGAGATATCTGAACGCAGCAAAGTAGAGAATCACCATTCCAGGGGTGTGTCAAGGCCTTTGAGTGTGACCTGCATGGGGCACCAGGAAACGCCCCCCATGCACAAGGTGCTTACCTATAAGGACAAGGAAGAGCCACGAGCTCAGCACCTGCACCATCCAGGTGATGAAAGCCATTCATGGCTGGTGAATGTTCACCCCTCCATGATCTAGCAGTGAAAGCTGGGCACATGGCATCATTGAAGGAGGGGAAGGGGACCCTTGAGGTTGATGCAGGCCACCTCCTAAGGATGCCTCTAACAACACAGGCTTAGGGCTTCCCAGAATGAACCACCCTCTAATTGTATCTAGGCTGTACCCAGAAGGGCCCTGGGAAGGGGGATGAGGCTGGGGACAGCAAGGGTGATGGGTCCAGAACACAAAATGAGGGCAGGGTGGGAGCA
Organism: Loris lydekkerianus; assembly: GCA_963574355.1. Lineage (NCBI taxonomy): Eukaryota > Metazoa > Chordata > Mammalia > Primates > Lorisidae > Loris > Loris lydekkerianus. The sequence goes on along the minus strand of CAUYPK010108044.1, from coordinate 31,942 downwards.
CATGGGTCCACATCTAATGCTATACAGAAACAAAAAGGTTTTCCTTTGAGTCACTGAAGGTCAAAGAGAACTGAGGGACTACAGCCTCCTAGAAATGGGAACTCTCCCAGGGGGGAGGGAGTGATTAACATTTAGGCTGCATTCCACTCAAAACTGGTGGTGAGGCAGCAGCTCTGTTTTGGGTGCCACTGAACAGAAAGGACCACTCCTCCAACAGGGCTGGAGGCTGGGCTCCAGACACCCAGGAATTAGGTAAGAACCTCCCAAAGCCAAACTTTTAATATATAATATGGCCCAAGAAAGGAACTACAGAAATGGCCCCAGGCCTAAGCCAGTCAATGTGGTTCCACTCATTGGCAAGAGTCCTTATTTCAGGGACAGGCACACGATTGGGTAAGGAGTGTAAGGCTCAGGGCTTTCTGCAATTGCTCCAAGAGATTATATCTTTTTTCTTGGGCCTGGGAGGATGTGAGTCTTATAGAAGAAAGCAACACCAAGGGATGGAGAGAAAAAAGAAACATACCTGAGAATTCTGGAGTCCTGGATTCAGCCATTCCTGAAGGTAGATATCTGTACCTTTCTAGTTATGTGAACAACAAAATCTGTCTCTCTGATTTTTAAAAAGCTATACAAGCCTTTGCAAGCCCTATGTGTAAAACAGATTCCCACCTAATTCCCTGAGCAAATAGGGACTGGCTGAGTGATGTCACAGCATTTGAACCCTCTGAAGCTACCTGACATGCTGTTTGGTTCCATTTTAAATATGTGGGATGAAGAAGTTTGTTATACTTTCTGGACTTTCAACTGTGGCCAGAACAGGCTGAGGCAAACTGGAAGGCAGGTATCATTAAGACAGGAGTCTGTTTACATTTACACAGTGCAGAGACATGATCCCTTTGTATCAGAATCACTCAGAATAGCTCAGTAGCTGGCCCGTTCTCTAAACATGCCCAGTGCTTTCTGGCCTTCCTTCTTCTGGCAGATAGGAAGTTCATCTAGCAAAGGATGCAAGGCCTTGGAGTGAGACAGACCCAGGTAGACACAGGTAGTGGCAGCAAGATCTTTGGGTAGAAAGGACCATGAGGGGTGTTTAGGAAAGCAAGACTTACAGATATCTCACACATCTGGAGGCTCAGTAGAAGTGGGGATGTGTCCCTGGGTAGGGCAGGCCACCAAATGCAAAGGGACCACAATGATGGAAGACTCAATACCAACCCAGAGTGCCTGGCACAGAGGAGGGAGGATGGAGGTCTTGATGGAGGACCAACTGTGTTTCTCCCATCCAAATATCCAGGCACCACCACTCACCTCCCAGAATTCAGATACTACCCTCAGAATTCTAAAGGCTGGAAGAAACACCACCGTTGGCTAAGATTAAGATTGGCAAGCAGTCAGCCTGGGAGCTCAAAGCAGTAATGAAGCTGAAATTGGTGCTTCTTAGGCACTTGCCTTGGTGGCCCAAGACCTACACCCGGGGAGCCCAGCCTGGGCCTCTGCACACAGCAGGCACTCAACGTGGGGTAGCAGCATGTTGCTCCCACTGATTCTGTGCCACCTTGGCAAGACCGTGTTTGTATAAAGCTAACACAAGTGCAACTAGTGTGATGAACCAGACACGACAGAACTCTACCATTGAAATGGAGGGATAAGCCTGAGCCTGAGTAGAATAGAAAGAATTCCAACTTCTGTCTATACTGGCATCCTGGTGTCACTTACCAGCCTGGGCCTGTTTTAAGTTTCTCACCTATCAAAAGGGGATGGCAGGGCGAGTAAGATGATGTAATGTACAAAGGAGGGATGGAGCTAATGGAAGGGATTATTGCTCACTGTTATAATATTTTTGGCATCTCTCAAAATGCAGCACATGGGCATCCACCCACACCACCTCCATACAGGCCTGCTCTGGCTGTCCCGTCCTAACTCACTGGGATTCAGAAATAGTACCCACCCACATGAGATGATCTGTGGCTCAGAGCAGCCTATGCTGGGGGTTGGGGGCAGCAGACCCACAGGTGCCCCAACCCACCTGGGGACACTGGCCACCAGAGAACATGAGGGGTGTAGGGTAGAACTTAGTGCTAAGGAGGCCTGGAAGCACATGGCAAACACCTGCCTCTTTTTGCCATGAGTGAGTGACACTGGAGCCAAGAGAGAGCTTGGATCAGCAGCAAATTCCTGGCTAAATAACTCAGAGGCCTGTATAGTCCCCAGGGCCAGGAGAGAGGGCTCAACACAAGGGAACAGGTAGGGCAATGGCTGGCTGTGGCCAGGGCCCAGTCACAACCTCATGCACAGGCCTTCAGAGAAAAAAACACATAGGGCTAGAAGCAAGTGAAAAAGAAATTAAGATGGTGGGACTGAACCATCCTCTCCCACAATGACAGAGAGCTAGCCAGCCAAACATAACCGCCAGGATGCACCGGTCCATAACTGCCACCAAACCAACTCCAAGGGAGAGGGGCACACACAGATGATCCTGCTATAGAAAAATTATTGTGCTGCCATACCCAAATTCACCTGTTGAAATCCTAATCCCTAAGGTGATGGCATTAGGATGTGGGGCCTTTGGGAGATGATTACATCATAAGGATAGAGCCCCCATAAATGGAATTAGTGCCCTTTTAAAGAAGGCCCCGAAGTGCTCTCTTATGCCTTCTGCCTTTTGAGGACACAGCAGGAAAATGTCTAAGAGCCAGGAAATAGACCCTCACCAGACACGAAATCTGCCAGTGCCTTGATCTTGAACTTCCCAGCCCCTAGAACTGTGAGAAATGAATTTCTGTTGTTTTTGAGCCACATGGTTCATATGGTATTCTGTTCTGTCCAAATGGACTGATACAGATCCCCACCTACAGGCACCTGAAAAATGAGAATAAACTTGGGCCTTCCAGTTAGTGGCATCAGGTCCTTCCCCCTTCCTCAAACCTTGGAGCAAGTGAGCACTGAGGTAGCTTCAGCTTACCAGGAAGAGAGTGAGAGGGCACTAGCACAGAAGGGCATAGGAGTCTGGGAAGGTGTGTATCTGTGCCAATGAGGCATCTGTATAGTGAAACCATCAGAAGGAATTCAAAGCTTAAGTATAGGCCCTGCAGTTTATGCAAATGATCCAGTCAAGACAGTGCCTGACCCTTGATGCTGGGGTCAATTCTTCAGCAACTGTAAAGGGTGCATGAGTCACATGGCTCAGATAATATGACATCTGAATTCCAGACCTAGTGTCAATATCCTATGCTAAAGCTCTCTCTAACATTGTGCTGAGGAGCTGCTAACCCAACCGGGAGGATACTGGAGTTAAGAGCAACTGCATTTTTAAAGTTTCTCAGCAGGAATAAATAACAGCCAAGAGCCATATGATGCTATTGGAAGAATGTTAACAATTCAGAATGGAATAATTATCATAAAAATATGATTGACAGGGTATGGTAAGAACCAAGAAAAACAAAACAAAAAAACCTCAGTAAAACTGAATAAGAAAAAATAGAAAATGTGGATGAAAATATGACTTTTAAAAGCTCAGAATCTCAGATGTGGCAGACTAGAGCTCTTACTTGGCAACCAACCAAAAAATTTTCAAGCAGTAGAACTGAGTTGACAGGTTCTGTATCTTGCCTCAGGACATAGAGTGAACTAGTTGCAAAAGTGAGATCTCTTAGCTAGTTAAATATGAAGACACCAAACATTCAGTGTGACGCAAAACACTTAATAATAAAAACAAAAGCAAGTGACATCAGCAAAAAGTCTCCCCCATATAAACAATGAGAAAACGATGGTGGGAATGTCATAATTAACTTTTTAAACCTCTAAAAACCAATGCCACAATCCAGTGAGCATTTATTCAAGAGAAACAAATGAATCTCAGTAAAAACTGTGAGCTTTGTGGCATTTTAACTCACCATATTCCAATCCTTTGCTCTCTAGTTCCATGTTGAAAACCAACAGCCTGACAGCCACCAGTGGAGAAAGAATAGGGTTGAGGTTTCTTCTAACTCCATTCCCAGAAAACTGTCATTATTTGACCTGTCTGGTGGTTCCCTAGGAAGCCACACCTGCAAAGAGGAAAACCCACTCTGCCCTGAGTCAGAGATCACTCAGTGTGAAAAGCCCCACTGAAGTGCTCGTTGAAGACAATTATAGCCAAATGTTTACTTTGACAGCTAGGTCTAACTAATAAGCTTAAAAGGAAGCCCAGCATGTTTCTGTTAAGGCTGTGATATTCAAGGAAACAACTGAAAAGACCCTAAACTCTCTCCTGTGACTGATCTTGGGGCTCTGCACAAGTCAGAAGTGGGGTTAAATAGCATTGTCAAACACTTAAACTGACTAGTTGAATGTTGCACACAGAATCTTTCAACAAATATTGGGAGGTTTATTGGTTCTAAATGTTAAGAAAATCTCTGTCCAATCACTAGCTGATCACTAAGCTAATCAGGTGAATTCTGTGGCCACAGATGACAAAAATGCAGACTTTGCAGAATTCGTACATGAAAGTCAACAAAACACAGTATCAAAAAACAGCAGTAACAACAAACCCTAGGGAGGGAAGGTGAATCTGATATCCAAGTGGCAACATGTTTTTTAAATTTTCAACAAAAAAGTATACGACATAAAAAGAAATACACAGTATAGTCTACACACAGAAAGCCCAGATGTCAGACTTACCAGAGAGATAATTATTTTTAATATGTTAAAAAAAAAGAAGAAAACATATATAAAGGAAAGTACAAGAACAATATCTCATCAAATAGAGAATATAAATAGAATTTTTAAAAGAGAACGAAGTAGAAATTCTGGAGTTGAAAAGCACAATAATTGAAATTTTAAAAATCACTGGAGGGGCTAAATAGCACATCTGAACTGGCTAAAAAAAGATTCAGTAAACTTAAAGACAGGCCGATTAAGATTAATCAGTCAAAGGAGAAGAAAGAAATAAGAATGAACAAAAAATAAACAGAGCCTCAAAGACCTGTAAGACACTGCTGAGCATAGCAATATATGCATATTGGGTCTCAGAATGAAAGGAAAGAGAGAATGGTATTGAAAGAACATTTGGCGAACTAATAACTGAGCACTTCCAGTTATTAGGGCAGATTCAAAGAGATCTACAATCAAAGTATCAAAGATTCCTGAAAGCAGTAAGAGAGAAGTGACTTATCACATACGGAGGATCCTTAATAAGATCAGGAACTATTTCTCATGAGACGTCAGGAAGGCCAAAAGGTAGTACGATGAGCTATTCAAAGTGCTGAAAAAGCTTATGGACTAAAAACAGTAGATCCAGAAAAATTATCCTTCAAAAATTTAAAACAATCGGGGAGCAAGTGCTTACCAGGACCGTTTCCTTTTGGTGTGAAGAAAATGTACTCATTCTTTGATGCAGCAATTCTACTGGGAATTTATTCTATAGAAATATTTACAGAGGCACGTATAGATAAATGGACAAAAATAATGTTCCCTGCAGTTAGGCTTATATTAAAAAATTAGACATATCATAAATACCTCTTTACATGGGAATGTTAACTACTAAATCTACTGACATGTTAACTACTAACTATTACTGACATGGAAGTATCTATAAAGTATGTATCTTAGCTCGGGGTGGAGGCTCATGCCTGTAATCCTAGCACTCTGGGAGGCCAAGGTGGGTGGACTGCTTGAGCTTAGCAGCTTGAGACCAGCCTGAGGAAGAGTGAGACCCCATTTCTAAAAAAACAGCCAGGTGTTGTGACAGGCACCTGTAAGTCCCAGCTGCTCAGAAGGCTGAGGCAAGAAGAATGCTTGAGCCTAAGAGTTTGAGGTTGTTGTGTGGTACGACACCATGGCACTCTACCAAAGGGACCAAATGACACTCAAAAAAAAAAAGTATATGTGAAGTTTAAAGATCTGCAGAAAAACATAAAAACAGTATAACTGTGTTTTTGCATAAAAAATGAAATTACAATATGTATATGTACATACATGTAAATGTAACCAGTTATAGACCCAACTAGACTTCTTGGAGCAAAAGCAGAAACCCACTGCGTCTTCTTCATACTCTAACTAAACATGCTCCGCGGACCTGCTCCTGGTGTCACCTCTAGAGATCTCAGCCATAGCTTTTCTGCTCTCTTTGAGACCTGGTCCTGGCCTCCCCACTGCCAGCTACAAATCCTCTGGTCCTCTGGCTGACTCCTTGGTCCACCCCTGGCCGGAGCAATGCCAGTCCTGAAAGGCCTTTGCTGGGTGTTGACCCCAATCTCGAGGCACACCACAGGTGAGGGAACACGGAAGCAAACAGGCTAATGTTCCCTCTAAGATTGCAGCCCTCCAGTAGGCTACAGGAGGCTAGACACAATCTGCCTTCACCATACCATGGAAGTAGGGGCCACCAGCACCACAAAATTGTCCTCAGTGAAGAGTGGAGAAAAAGCCCTATTTCCACATCCTGTTGTGTCAATGTGTGAAAAAGATCTGGAAGGATACACAGTGGCTTTATCGGGGGGGGGAGGAAGTATAACTTTTCACTTCTGTTGTTTTTGTAGTATTTTTTTTTTTCAATTACTCATGTAATTGAAATAAAAATAAAAAAACAAAAGTCTCTGGAGTTTATTTCTGTCCTCTTTATTTTGAACACATCTTTTCCTGAGGAAACCTCATGCCATAAAGGGTAACCCAATCAAGGCTCTGAAGTGGTAAATACTTAGGGTCACATCCAACTGAACTCCCATGGACTGTATGCTGGAGTCACCTGGGTGCATCCCCCAGAGGTTCTGACTAATTAGCTGGGGATGGGATTGGGCATGAGGCTGCTTTAAAGCTCCTCAGCATTAAAGCCCTGAGCAGCCACAGTCAAGAAGCAATGGCCTTGATCCTCTCAGCAGGGCCCCACTTCCGCTCAGCCCCACCCCATATACCCTTTCCTCTTTCTCACTCAGTGGAGCTGCCTGTTGCACAGTCCAGTCCCAGTGGTACTTCTGCTCAAACTTTGATTCAAGGTGCTGTGTCTTCCAAGTGGCAAGTGGAAAGCTATCTTTTTAGATCTGGGGAGGGGAAGAAGAGTGGGAAGAGGGAAGCAGCAGAGAACGCCCCCTCCCATCACATCTCCATAAATGATCTGGCTCCAGAAAGACTCTGCAGGAGAGTAAGAGCTCTTGAGAGGCCACGCTGGGAAGTGTTTCAATGCTAATTAGAGCAGAGAAGCACAACACAACCACAACCCATAAAAGCAGTGTGAAGGTTTGAGAGATTTTGGGCAGAGTGGCCACATGAAATAGCCATAGATGTTACCACCCATGAGACGTGACAGAAAACCTCAGAGCTATCTGCAGTCACACTCCCAAAGGGGTATGTGGTGGGTCCCCATGGCCCAGCTTTGGTGAGTGGGCAGTGATCTCTATAGCGTAAGAAGTGAGGTCAATCTATATATTATGAGAAAACAGGCCAAGAAATGGGTTGGGGAAAGGAGCTCTGTGAAACTTTCTCCAAAAGCCTCAATTCCAGTCTCTGTCCTCTCCCTTGATGGATCTGGAGTTCATGCCACATAGGTTAACACAATTTTTTTTTTTTTTTTTTTTTCAGTTTTTGGCCAGGGCTGGGTTTGAACCCTCCACCTCCAGCATATGGGGCCGGAGCCCTACCCCTTTGAGCCACAGGCGCCGCCCCACAATTAATTATTATTTAAATATTTCAGCAGTTATAATCACCCTAACGAGAACATAGGCAGTTCAGGGACCTGCATCTAGATGTCACTCATTGAATTCCTGGTGGTCACTGGCCCTGGGGTTTTAGAAATGCCTCCATCTATTCATCAAAATATCTGTCCTCACCACTTCCAGCAACAGAGGCTCCAGGCCAGGTGCCTAGGACACATTAGTAAGAACAGAGGAAGGGCTCTGCCTGCTTACAGCTTAGATCTGGGAACAGTTATGACACAGTGTGGCAGGTGCCAGGAGAGAGGAATTAGGGGCTTTGAGGACAGGAAGGAAGGATACTTAGTCCAGAAGAAATGAAAGCTGACTAAGATTTGATGGGTGAATAGAAAATCTGCCAAACACTGTGTGCGGCAATGGGGTGGGGTTGGGGGGAAGATTCCAAGTATAAGAAATGGCAGATGAAGCGGCTAAGAGGTAAGAGAGGTTATAACCTGCTCAGGGCATGGAAAGAAGTTCAATATTACCAAAGTCTGAGAGCCCTTGGTTACAGGGCTGCCATGGTCTGAATGTTTATATCCCCTCAACATTCCTGAGTTGAAGTCTTAACCTCCAAGGTGACAGCAGGAGGAGATGAGGTCTTTGGGAGTGCAGTGCTCGTGATGGGATTAGTGTCCTTAAGGAAGAGACCTCAGAAAGCTCTCTCACCCCACCCGCCATGTGAGCACAAAGAGAAAAGATGACACCTATGAAGCAGAAAGTGGGTCCTGACCAGTGCACAAATCTACGGTGCCCTGATCCAGGACGTCGCAGTCTCCAGAAGGGTGAGAAACAAATTTCTGTTGTTTGGAAGCCACCTCGTCTGTGAACAGCAGTTCAGACAGAATTAAGACATAGGGAAGCTCAGGAGTGGAGGGGCTGTGGTGGGGGATACAGAGGAGTGAACGAGTTTGAGGACAGAGTGTACAGGACATGGTCCCTGAAGTAGGTACCATACTGGGTAGCCCAGGGAAGTGAGGGAAAGAGAGAGCAAGGATCTGCCCAGGTGTCAAATGTAGGCAGGTGAGCGGATGGCACAGTCCCTCACCGAGAGAGCCTGGGCTGTCCTTGGGAGAGGGAAACAAAGACTCGTTTACATCTCTGGACACGTACACAACTTCAGACAAGATAATATTTCAAAGGAGGAAATCAAAGGCTGCAAAGGAACAACTGTTCTAAACCAGGAGTCCTCAAACTACGGCCCACGGGCCACATGAGGCGGTGTGAAGTGTATCTGTTCCCGTTTTGTTTTTTTACTTCAAAATAAGATATGTGCAGTGTGCACAGGAATTTGTTCATACTTTTTTTTTGTTGTTGTTTTTATTTAACTATAGTCCGGCCCTCCAACAGTCTAAGGGACAGTGAACTGGCCCCCTGTTTAAAAAGTTTGAGGACCTCTGTAAAACTCATCAATCTCATATAAACAAACACATTCACATGTATATTCACATGAACACTCACAAAAGGAGATAAAGTAAACAACAACAACAACAAACCCACCCAAACCTGCAGGAGCAGAGGGGCAAACTCCACAACCTTTCATGCAGCAGAGGAAACCACACTGAGACCTTGAGTGAGTCCTGACAACTGTCATCAGCAGAATGACTGATGCTCATGACAAGGAAGTGAGCCCTGGACTGGGGGTGTTCCTTGACCTCAGCAGAGAGGATGCTTCTGGGGGTGCAGGTCTATTGTCAGCAGACAAAACAGGCTGCTGAGCCTGTTGTAGCCACCTAACCAGTCAGGCATTCTCACCCGTCTACTAATACTTCACGTTATTGTTAAATGATCATAATGTAAATCCGACTTTGTTTTGGTATACAGGTCCATGAGTTTTGACACATGTGTAGAGTTATGAAGCCACTGTCATAGTCGGGATATAGAGCTGTCCCGTCACCCTCCAAAAAATCCTCCCCTGTGCTGCTCCTTTACAGCGTCTCCCTCTCTCCACACACACACACACACACCCCATGCACATACCAGCAACCACTGATCCGTTCTTCTCACTATCATCCTTCCTTTCTGAGAATGTCATAAAAATGGAATCGTACAGTATGTAACATTCTGAGACTGGCTTCCTTCATGAAGCATGATGCTTTTGAGATCCATCCAAGCTGTTGCACGTATCAATAGTTTGTTCCTTTTACCCTTCTGGCATTAAACTTGAGAGCGCTGACGGCATCGCTAAATATATATTTGCCTTGCTCCTTTTAGCACCTACATTTTCTCTTGCATCGATGCAGAAGAAATCATCTCTCTGTCACAGGTTCCCAGATCACAGCAAACCAAATTCATAGCATGGAGTATACAGAAAAACAGTGACTTGTGCTGAAATAGATTAGTAAAACACTAACGCCTTGAAGGTTTTGTGTGGTATAACTTTTTTTAATTTCAAAAGTAGGCATGTTCCATGTAATCCAATGAAAAGAAAAAAGTAATCCTTATTTTCATTACTTACAAACCTACCTTGGGATACAATCAAGACTTACTGTTTGTCCCACCCTTCTCATACAAGTAAGAGGGGACTAGGGGTGCACATCACATGTATTCAGCTATTCACAGAATTCTGAGCTAGAAGCAACTCTGGATGTCACCCTCGTTTGACAATTTAACCAGCAAACATTTACTGAGTGCCTGTATGTGTTCAGCACAGTACTGAGGACAGACACAGGTGGCACATGCCCTGCCCTCCAGAGAGCTGAGAGCCCGATGGTCCCAAGGCCATGGACCCCACTGTGAGGTTGCCGGCAGGTGGCACTTGGCTTGGGTTCCACTAAAATCAGGGTGCTCCTGAGCTTTTACCATCAATGGGTTGAATCAGGGAGCCTCAAAGCCTGCTAAGCAGCTGGGGAAGCTGAGATAGGATTTATAGTTTATCACAAAAAATCCACAATGGTGAATTCATAGATAACTAATCAAGAGTTGATTGTCTTAGGCTTTAACTACTATAAAGATCAAGATACAAGGCCAGGCACAGTGTCTTACACCTGTAATTCCAGTGCTTTGGGAGGCGAAGGTGGGAGGAATGCTTGAGGCCAGGAGTTTGAGACCAGCCTGGGCAACACAGTAAGACCCTGTCTCTAAAAAAAGAATTAAAAAAACAGATACAAAGATGATGGAATTGTCAAAGAGTATTTTGCATCTAAGAAGGAAGAAACAGTCAAGGATCAATACCCACATAAAAGGCCTTAGGCAAGCCAATGTGCTATGTGGTGTGCAGGCCCCAAGGAGACCTAAGAACACATTTCTCACTTCCTGAAAATTGTGGGGAGAGAAGATGTGCCCACTATAAAAAAAGTCAAAATGTGGTGTCATGTGATGAATGCCATATGTGAGGCTCAGATGATAAATGTCACAGAAGTTCAGAAAAGGGAGGGCCAGAGTGGCCTGACAGCTCTCTGCATCTTGGTCAGGCAGAACACACTGAAAATTCCTTTACTTGGTCACCTGCTCTGGGCCCAGGACACATGCACCTGGCGTGGATGGGCTCACTGGAGCTGAGAGTCAGTCTCCCCACCTGGTCTCGTCTGCCCACAACATCTGCCTGTAGCTTCCATGCTGTCTGAGTCCCAGCAGGGCCCAGCAGGCCTGAACACCTCCTGCCAGCCTGGGCCTGCCTGCCTCCTCCGCCTGGCAGCACAGCATGACGGTCAAGCTGAGCTTTGTGGATGTGAGGAACAGAGGCCAAATGTACTGCCACTGTGGACCACAAAGGCAAGTGGAATAGCAATGCCACCACTAGACTCTGCGATCATAAAGGCAAATCGCTCTCAAGCCTAGAACAACAAAAGCCTATTTCAAAGAAGATAACTTTTTTTTTCTTAAATAAAAAAAGGTGCACTAATTTCTACCAGAAAGTGACTTTCTTCCAAAAAGGGGAAGACAGGCTGAAATCCAGAGAGGAGTCACAATTAGTCATCTGTCATATTGAATCAAAGAGGGATGTGAACACAGAAAACTGATGTATCTGGGAGCCTCCCTGCCAGGCAGGGTGGTGACAGCATTAAATTCACCTGCCACTATGTGAACCAGTCCATTCAACCCAGACTCCAGTCCCAGTGAGTCTCTGTAGACCCCCACAACCACCCCCCATTGTCTGCAGGTCCATTAGGCATAGCCAGGGCCTCCTGGGAGCCCAGCATGAAGCTGGCCACTGGGCCATGCAAAGTGGGAAGACTAGATTCCTTAACCTCGAGACATTAATCCTTTTAAAAAGGTGCAAATATGACCAAAGATAGACAACAAGAGTCTTTATATAACCTTGTAGTTTCTGGGATAGAAAGATACAGTAACTTAAACAAGTCCATGCAAAAAAGGAAATAAAATGTCCTCCTGGCAGAACAGGAACAGGTAGCAACTGGATAGTGCAGTGGCTGAGATCCCTGAGATGACAGAGATCCTAGGACCACAGCCATGTCCTGAAGAACAGCTAGGGAATGGCCAGGTGAAGGAACAGGTGTTAGAGGTGACCCTGCAGGCAGGAGGCAGTGCCTAAGCATGGGGCAGTGGCAAAGTGCTGGATGTGGTCAGCAAACGGAATGGCCCAGCCACACAGAGTGAGAGAAAAGGGCTGAAAGGTCAGGGCAGGCCTGGCAGTGGAGAGCCCAAGGGCGTGGCCCCTCGAAATGTGTCTGAGAAATCTTAGCTCAGCAGGAAGGCAAGGTGGACCCAGTTCAGCCAGGCGTGCCCTGGCTGCTGATAAAGTATTGCTGCTGTCGGGCCCTTATCCTAAAAGATGAAAAAGAGCAGGACTCCCAGGGGAACCAAGCACACTCCTTCCAACCCATATCAGCACCTCAAAAACAATTTGAGGGCCTGAGGTCAGCCAAGAAGTAACCCAAGCCCCCCACCCCATTGCCTTTTTGGGCAGATCAAACCAGCTACAGAAAACAGAGACTCTGGTGTAGCTGTAGGGATGGGCTTCACCTGTGAAGAATGTCACCCAGTTCCACCCTCCATGACAGTGGCAGCCAGTGAGAAAATTCAAGTTCAGAGAAAGGAGCACTAAGCCTCCTCACTGAGGAAAGGAAGTGGTTCAACAAGGACTGAGGTGGTGGGCACAGGGCTTTGAGCTGTAAAAGCACATGGCTTTGCCAGTCCCAAGCTTCCCTCTCAGCTCTGCTACTTAAAGCAACATGACCTTGAACTAGTTCCATAATCCCTCCCATCTGTAAAAGGGACTCATCCCTTTTGGCAGGGTTGCTGTGAATTCAATGCTGACATGTTGGCACAAGGCCCGGCTATGGAGAAGGCTCGATAAACAGTGACAACTTTGACTGTGATGAGGCCCTTGAACTTCTGCCACAGAAGAGAAAGTTGCCAATACTGCACAAGGTCTGCCTTTGCTTGAGAACCCTGATTTTGTGCATACAGAATACAGGGCTGGGGAAAAGCAGAGCCCCAGGGGTCCCTCAATTCAGAACTCAGAGTCCTGAAAGGCGATCAGGGATGGTCATGACCATGAGGGTCATGACCTGTAGGTGGTGGGGCACAGGCTGACATCTCAGCCCACAGAGTTTCTTCCCCTTGACACTCATCTGGGTAGGAGACAGCCACACGTGAAGGTGTCGTATCAGACTACATACAGGGAACCCTTCTGCGTCTTCTCGAAGTCCTAACTCACAACAGAGGCATAGTCTAGAGACTCCAGTTTATAATTGGGATCAAGGCTCTGTTATTAAAGTCTAGAATCTGGGGCCAGAATGGGCAAAATTGGGTGAACCCCAACTCGGTGTGCATCACATGACTCAGTGTCAGCAAGTATTAATGACAGTTTGCTAGGAACACACCACAGAAATCAGGATCAAATGCAGCCCTTCCTGGAAAGGAACTCTCCAGCTGGGTGAAGTAGCAAGATACGAACATAAAAGAAGATGAGGGACAAAAAGGGTGACTGGAGAACGTGGGACCTCGCAGGTGGAAGAGCCCCCTACACAAAGACAGTCAGAAAAGGCCATTCTACAACATACAAAGCTCCAAAGATTACAACTGTAACAACCTAGCTATTTGGACGCTTGCCTATTCTAAAATGTGACTTGGAAATAGCGTGCAAATGAGACTCAAATGTCACTCCACATGGCACAAAGGAGGCACGTCATCAATGAAAAGACATAGGTGAGCTAGCTGCTCTCATGGTGCTGCCATCCCTATGGCGACAGGTCTCTGTCAACGTTCACACTTGCTCTGGCCTACAGGGTCCAGGGTCAGGCCCTGGGAGAAGGGAGGTGATGACGCTGCCTCTCAGCCAGAAGGAAATATCCCTTCCCTAAGACACATTCAAGACCTTTCATCTGAAGACTCCAGCAAAGCTCAACAAAAACAATCTAATGAATATTAAGTGGGCTCTCTGAGTGTGTGGGTGCCCAGGGTCTCTGGACATGGATGGGGTACAGGTGTTCTGGTCTTCAGAGCAGACATATCCTCCATCCTAAATTCACAAACCAGGCCTCAGGCTTTCAAAGCAATTCTGCATGAGTTCTGGTGAGAGTCAATAGTTACTTCCAGGGATTGATCACTCCTTGAGTTGGAGGGAAAGGTCTAGAGGTGTGAGGGACCTGCACTAGCTAGGCGTGTCCTCATCAGGCAGAAGCACCTGAAAAGGCCAGCTCTGGGGACTTGCCACAGCCCAGCCTCCCTGAACTCTGAGACCCCAAGTCACCCTTCATCTCTGGGATCAGTATTCCAGGCTCAATAGTCACTTTTTCATCCAGAGGACACATCCTGACCCACCAGTCATCTCTCCAAGGCATGCAAAGGATAGCCAGAAAACCTTCCCCCAAGTTTATGAGATCTACTTAGGAAAATGTACCAAGTGTCCTAGCATCTACAGCTGAGAAATTGTACCACTTGTACCACTCTTGCCTAGGAAAGTTAACATTCTGAAATGACAACACTCTTCTCGGGGTACACATAGAGAGCTGCACCAGCACACTCCCCCACATCCTAGCATGGTAGAGGGGACACTCTGACCAGTCACTCCCCTTTGCTGTGGGGTGGGGGCAGCAAATCACAATGGTGCAGAGGCCTTGGAAGAGCTCATTTCCCTCCGAGCCTATGGGCTTCATGTGAACTGACAGTGCCGGCACCTTGATCAAAATAGTCTGAAGCCACAAGGAGCTCCCCTCGGGCCCCCGCCCCCCGCCACCCCGGCTTTCCTGCACAGACTCAACACAACGACCACACTGAGTGGGTTCACTGCTCCACCCCTCGGCACAGGACCATGATCAGGCGGACTGAGGGCCAGCTGCCCGAGACCTGCCAAACGCCTGCCTCCAAGAAACACCACCTGTAAGAATTCCTTGATTTAAAAACCCATTTCCCCCTACTCTTTCAATTTCTCAGTGGGGCATAAGAGTGGGATTCCACCTGTGGGAAGAAGCCACACCTCCACGGGCACACGATGAGACAGATGCTTTAAACTACCGCAAACACTTAAATCAAGGAATAAATGGATTTTTTCCCCTAAAGCATCAATATCCCAATGATGAAAACCATTTGCATTTTGATCAACACCAAATCAGAACACACTAAAAATCCTTGACATGCCTCACTCTATAACTGCTCTCCAAGTTGGTCTTAGCAATAATTGTAATTTCAACGTATCACTAAATAATGAAGGGAAAAAACGCTCTTCCCAGGGTTATTCTCCAACATGCACACGCCCTAAGAATACACAAGCATGATCTTGTGACTTAGAAAGGCTGCTGCAGTCATAAGTTTTGCTTTCTTGGACCTTGGTCCAGGTGATGCTCCGTTGTCTGCTCCCTGGTGTGTTGCCTGGCCACTCAGTGCCCAGAGTGACATCTGCAAAACACAGGGATACAGCTTGTGTAAAGAGAGTCCTGAGCCACTTTCATCCCAGGTGTCTGGGACTCCTGTCAGCCTCAAACCCTGTGAAGACAAGGTAAAATTATCCCCCAAAGAGTTACAAAAACAGAGGGAATACTGAGATATCAGACACTGAATACAAAACAGTGTGAGCTGAGGTGCCCACTTTCCATGCAGCCCTCCACCGAGTTCACTTTAACCCCCTTCCTGACTTTAGGTACACCCTCATTTGTCCTTTTCTTGGGAACAAACCTCCAGGAAACCTCTGCACTGCAGTTCTTATGGTACCATAGCTGCCGTATAACTCTCTTTGTCCCAGTCACAACTCCTAGGGATTTGTTCTATGTAGGAAGTCTCGTGGTAAGAGCACCCTGAGACAGCACTTGCTTTGAAGTTCTAAGACTCGGATCTTTGTTCCAGATGTGCCACCTAATATGGAAATGACCTTGGGAAATCTGTGGGATCATTCTCAGCCTTCATTTCTTTCTTATCCATTTTGAGGATCCAATGAGAGACTGTACACAGATGAGTGTTTACTGACCTGAATTTCATTCAGAAAGAGAAAGGCCTCCTTTATTCCCCCCATGGGGGCCCTCACCCTGCTCAAGGCAGAGTATGTGACATGAGCTAGGCCCCGCATGGTCCCTCATGCCCACAGCCGCCCACAGTTCACTGGAACCCCCCTTGCTGCTGAAGCCCACACTCAGGAGCTCCTCCGGCCTGGCTGCAGGGTCCCTCACTCCATCCTAGTATAGACAGGGCCCTTCTGTGCTCTTCACACATGAAAACATCTGAGGCTGATTCCCACCTCCATTCCCATAGGTCCTGCCTCCCCAAAAGACTTCAACAATTTGAGAAATTCTTCTTCCTCCACCTGCTGTCCTGCCCTTGGCACATGTGCACAAAATAGAGATGGCAAAACACTGACCCTCATGAAGATCAGACCCAGGAGGCTGCTTTGTCCACAGGGACCATGCAAAAACTCCACCATGGGGAGTTTGGATCCCCATCTTCTGTCACATGGTGTGATGAAAAATAGCCCCGGATTGAAAGCCAGGACTCCTGCCCTTAGCTTGTCTGTGAGGCGCTGAGCAGGTAACTGGATCTCTCTGACTAACCACCTCATCCACTTAATATCATTGGGTCCCATGCAGAAGCAATATGGCAATGTCCAGGAAAGCCTTTGCAAATGACAGTGTGCCATGCAAACAACAGTGCCTCCATGACCACCCCCAACAGATATGCCCTCAGCTGCCTCGGGACTTGACACAACATCAAGATTTTTAACTGAAAATTTTCTTTCACCATAAAATTACAAAGATTTTCTAAAAAGAATAAAGCAAACCCCCAAGTCTACCACATCAGGTACTTTCATTTAAGACTCTGCTGCTGTTTGGCATATTTTATTTTCAGTTGTTCATGAAGTATTTGTTGACTATCACTAAGTTCCAGGCACTGCAGATTCAGCAAGAGTCAACAAGAAAAACCAACACGTTCTCGTTCCAAGGGTGGAGAGAGACAAACCGATGCCCATTGTGTCAGATGCTTGTGAGGGCTCTGAAAATTAAACCAGCGTAAGGGGAGATGCTATTCCATTCAAGGGGGTCAGGGAAGGCCTTCTCTAAGGTGACAGTGGAGCACAGGCCTGAATGAAGTGGGGGGTGAGCTCTGGAGGTGTGGGGGAAGAGCAGGCAGGGAAGAGCAGGGGCAGCTCAAAGACCCTGGGCAGAGCTGATGGAGACTGGGACACATCAGAGACATGCTGGATGCTAGGGGCAGAGGAGAGCTAACAGCAAGGAAGGCTTTACAGCATCTAGAAAGGACTTTAGACTTCATTCTGAGTGAAGTAAAATGTCATTGGAAAGTTCTGAGCAGGGGCACAATGTGACTTATATTTTAATTTCCTTTTCTAATTGCTCTTGCTAGCATATAAAAATGCAACTGATTTTTGTATACTGGCCACATATCCTATACACTTTGTAAATTCCCTTATTAGTTCTAGTATCAATTCTGTCAATTAGTTGGAATTATGTCTTCTGCAAATAAAAATCATTTCATTCCTTTCTTTCCAGCCCTTATGCCTTTTCATTTCTTTTTGTTGTTTAGAATGGTTTTAGCTCTGGGTTTCTGAAAGATGAACTTGATTAGGGTATGGAATTTTTTTCCTTCTATTCTTAGATTGTGGAGAGTTTTTCATCACAAATAAGCTGTCAGTTCTGTCTAATGCTTTCTTTGTGCACTTTTGCATGTTAAGCCAGCCTTGAATTCCTGAGATAAATCCAATTTGGTCATCAGGTATGTTTTTTTTGTGTGTGTGTGTGGTTCTTGGCCGGGGCTGGGTTTGAACCCGCCACCTCCAGCATATGGGACCAGCGCCCTACCCCTTTGAGCCACAGGCATTGCCCGGTCATCAGGTATGTTATGATCCTATTTATATATTGCTATATTCAAAGTAAAAATATTTTGTTGTTTTTTTGTCCCTATGCTCATGAGGAATATTGGTCTTCAATTTCTTTTCCTTTTTTAAAAAATTGTGCTTCTGCCAGCCTCATAAAGTTATTTAGGAAGTGTTTCTTCCCCATCTGAAAGATTTGATGATAGCTTGGTGCTTTTTTTTCTTTTAAATCATAGCTGTGTTAATATACAATATGCAATTATGGTGTACAATGTGCTGGTTTTATATACAATTTGAAATATTTTCATCAAACTGGTACTACTTTTTTTCTAAAATTCACTATTGAAGCCATTTTGGCCTAGAGTTTTGTGGAAATGTTTTTAATCACGAATTTGATTAAAAAAAAAATCTAGTTGGATGCAGTGGCTCATGCCTGTAATTCTAGCACTCTAGGAGGCTGCAGTGAGTAGATAGCTTAAGCTCAGGAGTTTGAGACCAGACTGAGCAAGAAAGAGACCCTGCTCTAAAAATAGCTCGGCATAGAGGTGAGTGCTTGTAGTCCCAGCTATTTGGGAGGCTGACGCAAGAGGATTGCTTAAGTGCAAGAGTCTGAATTCTAACCCAGGGCAACAAAGTGAGATTCTTTAAAAAAAAAAAAAAAAAAAAAAAAAATCCAGGAAAGTGTTTTGCAAATAATGATATACCCTGGCAAACAATAGGTGCCTCTGTGACCACCCCTAAAAGTAAAGTATGTCCTGTGAATTTTTAAAACGCATTTAAAATTTCATTTGAAAATTCATTTAAAAAATAAAATTTAGGGCTATTTATATTTTCACTTTTTCTGTGTCAATTTTATTTGCATTCTTTCAAGGAATTACCTGTTTCCTCTAATTTGTTGAATTTATTGACATAAAGTTATTATGAATATACCATTATCCTTTTAATATATATAAGATGTGTATTAATACTACATATGAAAGGTATATAAAACCAGTGTATGGTGAAAAAAACAAAAAACAAACAAATACACAAAACCCCAGAATGTCATACAACTGGATTGCCGTTGATTGCCAGTTCATGTACTGTTGCTTGGATGTAGCACAGTGTTTGGTGATGCGCAGATCAGAAAAAATAAAATAAAATAAAAATACTGCATATGTCCTCTTTCATTCTTGAGACAGCAAGTCCCCACTTAACATTGTGGATAGGCTCCTGGAAATGTGATTTTAAGTAAAATGACACATAACAAAACTAATTTTTTTCTCATCAATGTTACAAATAAACATTATTGAGACCAACCTGAGCAAGACATTATTCAAGAACCCTGTATACCTCTGCACTTAAAGTCACAGTTCCAAGAACTTATTGATGATGTTAAGTGAGGACTTATTGTATTGGCAATTTGATTTCTTCTCTTTTTTTCTTGATCAGTCTTCATGGGGAGTTATACATTTATTGAGCTTTTCTAAAGAATCGACATCTGTTTTTGTTTTTCTCTATTGCTTGTCTGTATACTCTGTTTACCCACCCTCTGTACTTTGTCATACATCTCATCACTGCATATATTAGAAACTACACAATGAACTGCTATTATTTTTGCTTTAACCTATCAATTGTTTTTTAAAGAAAATTTTAAATGAGAAAATCTTAAATGTGAAAGCAAATCCTTTTCTTTTTACCACGTTACTTCCTATTTCTGGCACTTTCCTACCTATGGCTCCATATTATCTGGTGGCATTTTCCTTCAACAGGTCTACTAGAAACAATTTCTGTCAGCTTTTGTTAATCTGAAAATGCTTTTCTTTCACATTTATTTTTATTTATTTTTAAGACATAGTCTCACTTTGTTATACTTAGTAGAGTGCCATGGTGTCATAGTTCACAGCAACTTCAAACTCTTGGGCTCAAGTGATCCTCTTACCTCAGCCTCTCAAACAGCTAGGACTACAGGCACCTCCCACCACACCCAGGTAGTTTTTAGAGGCGGGATCTCCCTCTTGCTCAGGCTGGTCTTGAACTCCTGAGCTCAGGTGATCCAACTGCCTCGGCGTCCCCGACTGCTAGGATTACAGTCATGAGCCTCTGAGTACACATTTATTTTTAAAAGAATTTTCCAGAACTTTAAAGGTGTTATCCAATAGTCTCTGGTTTGCATAGTTTCTGATAAGAAGTCAAACTTGTCCTCATTTTTGTTCCCCTTTGTGTGCCTTCTTTCCTCTGACTGCTTTAGTATTTTGTTTTTATCCCTGGTTTTCAGCAATTCTGATGCCTAGGTATGGTTTCCTTTGAGTTTACCAGGCTTGGGGTCCCTTAGAATTCTAAAATCTTTAGGCTGAGTTTTTTTCATCAAAGTTGGGGGGAAATTTCCTCAGTATTTCTCTATCCTAATCTCTCTTTCTCTTATCTTCTAGAATTCCAATTATACATGTTAGACTACTTGATATTATCTCTCATATGTCACTGTTCATTTATTTTCAATGTTTCTTCACTCTGTAATTCAATTTGAATGATTTCTACTGATCTGTCTTCAAGTTCACTGACTTTTTTTTTTTGATCAATCTAGTGAATTTTTCATTTCAGATATATTTTCCAGTTCTAGAATTTCCATTTCTCTGCTGAAATTCCTATCTGTTCACTCATTATGTTTGTATGAGTTGGGATCTATTGATCTTTTTCTGATTGTTATGGATCACATTGTCCCATATGTCTAGTGATTTTTTATTGTATGCTGGATATTACAGACAATACCTTGTTTGAAGAGTATTGAGTTTTATTGTAGCAATTAGTTAATTAGCACAGCATCTTTTTTTTTTTTTTTTTTTGAGACAGTCTCAAGCTGTCACCCTGGGTAGAGTGCTGTGGCGTCATAGCTTACAGGAACCTCAAACTCTTGGGCTTAGGCTATTCTCTTGCCTCAGCCTCCCAAGTAGCTGGGACTACAGGCACCCATCACAATGCCCAGCGATTTTGTGGTTGCAGTTGTCATTGTTGTTTGGCAGGCCCAAGCTGGATTCGAACCTGCCAGCTCTGCCCTAGCTGCTTGAGCTACAGGAACCGAGCCTAGCACAGCATCTCTGTCACTAACAAGACTTGCTTTTATGCTTTGTTATGCAAGGCATAAGCTAAGCTGATTGGATCAAAGATCTGTACTGAGGTTGTTCCATTCTTGCTTTTTTAAAATGACTCTATTCCTAAGATATGACCTTTCTGTAATTCACCTGAGTGGATGCGTGAGGTGTTCAGGCAGGTCTCCTCACTGCAGCTGATTAGAACTCTCACTATCCCAGCACAGCATGACTGTGTAACCTCCAGATACCCTGTTTTGCTCACTACCCTCTCCCCACCACCATGCTCAGTAGTTCTCTGGTGAGCCTCAGTCTTGCCTGGTGTAAATGAAATTCAATATTTAGGCAAGAGTCTAGGGAACCACACTGAAGACTTTTCAAGTCCCTTCCCTGCTCAGAACCTTCCTTTCCAATACCCTGTCCCATAAATTCCAGCTGTGTCAGCATCTCCAAGACTGATGTCTGTTTCTACTGCTCAGATCTTTGGGGGGCGGGGGGTCTCTGCTTCCCTGTGCCTTGTTTTTAAAGGTACTTCACAGACAGAAAGCCAAGGTCAATGTGGAGCTTGCCAGACATGCTTCTGATTGGATCAAAGATGTGCGCTGAGGTTGTTCCATTCTTGCTTCATATATTTTATCCAACATCATAATCGATTAAGGAAGAATAAATATTTATTACTCCATATCTGAGATTGGAATCCTGACTACATTTTAAAAGGTGACTCTGGGTGCTGTGTAGAAGAGACTGAAAACTGAACTGATGAACTATATACCCTAAGATCCATATGAAAAAGATTGATGAAAAGTTTTTCATAAAGCAGAAAATGCTAATGCTCTAACACCTGTTAAACACCTGCGCAAATCTTTCAAGACATTGGAAGTAAAATGTGTACCTTCAGGTAAAATCATAGGAACATGAGGTTTATCTCTGATGCCAGATAGAAACATGAGGTTTATCTCTAATGCCGTTTTGAAGGCTGAAGTGAGAGGACTTCCTCCTGTGTTTTTTCTGGCCAAGACCAGACACAGGTATAGCATGAGCTGGCAATCCTGGGAAGTTCCTTCCATGTTCAAAGCTGTGGCCAGTGGACTGACTGGCTGTCTGATCTGGGAACCGTCCACAAAGGCAGAAGAGTCCAAATGGATGATGTGGAAAGCTCTTGTAGACAATTCCAAATCCTCAGCTACAAGGCAAGGATGGGTCACTCATGCCCTTCCTACAAATGTAGTTCCAAGTCAATTCTCTTACCAAAGTTATTTTCCTAGCAAATATCCATCCACTGCAAGGAGTCTAGGTTGGGGAGAGGCCAGCAGTCCTCCCCGGCCACACGGCTAGATAGCCCCCAGTTCTCCCACCCCACAGCCTGTGGAGAGTATGTCAACCTAACAGCTTGGAAGCGAACAGAACCCAAAGCCAAACTCACCCTATCACTGTGAATGCCTATCAGGCTGATAAATACCTGAAAGGGCCACCCTCTACCTTTCCCTGGTACAAGCTGCCACTTGCCCTGGACAACAGACCAAGGCTAGGGTTTCCAAGGTGGTTTACAAGCCAATGACCTTCCCCTCTCTGGTGCTGCCTCTATCAGTGGTGCAACAACATTCAAGAATCTATGAAAAGCTGGGGCCTGCTCCTGAGAAGTGGACTAAATCCCACAATCTCCGTGAAAAGTCCATGCATACAGAAATGAATTTCATTAATACTCACCTATTTTCTCTCAGCCTGGATTGTGTCCCTATATTTATTTGTATAAATAGGCAGAATAATCCTAAAGATTCAGCAATCTACACACAGAAAAAGCCCACTGCCCCACTCCTGTCCTGCCTAACCCCATGTTTAAAAGCTTCATACAAACATTAAGACTCCAGACTATATAAATGTGACCTGATTTTAAGCCTCATAGTGAATCAGCATCTCAGAAGCTCTGCTTCCTCAGAGACTCCTGGGAAGCCTCTGTAGTGAAGACTCAGAAAAAAATGGCAGAAAGCTGTCAAGTAATTTTTGTGTAAGGCTTCTGTGCACACCATGAAATTCATAAGTCCTAGATAGCAACCGCAGATTCTTAAGTTTCCTTTATGATATTTGGATTAAATTCTCTGCACTTCTCAAGGAGTATTTATTTGTTCATAAAATTATTCTTCATTTTGGTTCAATTTTCTTCTGATTTACATGTAACAGCTATGCAATGCAACAGCTGTGACTTATAAGAAGAAAAGTGTAGGTAGAGAAAAACCCCTATCACACATCTAAAAATCAGCAGTCCTGATTGTTAGATCAAGGATCTGATCCCAGAGGAGGTTCTCAATGCTTCCATGTAATCTGGACCCAAGCAACCATCACCAGACTGCTGTTCATGAAATCTGCAAGTGCAAACAAATTGAGCAGCCAGGCTGCAGGGAAAGAGCAAAGAGCAAACACTGGCTGGACAAACCGCACTTCCTCCCTCCAGCACGTTCCTGCTGCCGCCTGCCTGCTCTGAGGCCCACTGAAATTAAATCTGATGCTGCAACCGGTGGCCTCCCCAGGGAAAGGGGCCTGGCACTGAACACTCCATCTGTTACCACATCCCAAGCCACCTGGCCACTTTGCTCTTTAACCCTAGATCCCTTTCTGCTAGGAGAAACCTGTTCCTGTGCCACCTGTAAACTCACAGAGCCTGTCCCAAGGTGCTCCCCCGTCAGTGGAGTGGCAAAGGGCCAGCTGTGACTATGGAAGCCAGCAACAAAGGGAATGGATAGCAAGGAAGCTTTCAAAAGGGGGGAATTTAATTCTGAAAGAAAAGAAAGAAAGAAAAACTGCTCAGATTCTTAACCCCCTAGCTTAATACAACTCCATGAGCACTCAGTAAAACTGTGAGTAATCAGTAAGGCTGTGAGTACTCAGTAATGCTAGGAGCACCCAGTAACACCGTGAGCACTCAGTAACATCAGGAGCACTCAGTAACACCAGGACCACTGCATAAGGCTGCAAGCACTCAGTAACATCCTCTCCTCATCATGTCACCTACTCTCTTGCATCCCACTTGAGATAATTTCGCCCCTGTCTTCCAACAGGGGTGATGCACTGCTCCTACCTGCAGGGAGCAGATTTCAGAGACTTCTTGCCCAGGGACCTACAGCCTGGGGCCCAGACCCAGGCAGGACACCCCCTTCCCCTCTGAGAACAGTATGCCACATCATCATCTCTGAAAATGTAGTCTGAGGAGTTCCCTATTTCCCAGATCACTGTTTTGAGGACCTACCAGAACCAGGATCAGCTCTCTCACAATGACAACCGTTTCCCCCTAAACAAGGAGCAGCCTCGAAGCCAAGAGGGTCGGAGTTAAGGTGTTCCCTCCCTCCCACACCAACCTGCTGCCAGTATACTAAACGAGGAGCAGCCTCGCAGCCAAGAGGGTCAGAGTTAAGGTGTTCTCTCCCCACCACACACACCTGCTGCAGAATATGGGTTTAGGAGTCCACCAGGCCTGGTCCTGTTGGGTGACCTCTGACCAGGGTCTTCCCTGACTAGACCTGTTTTCTTTTCTGCTAAGTGGACCTAATAATTGTCCCTATTCTCATGGGTTGAAGGGAGGATCCAATGGGGAGATGTTAGTACAGTGTTTAGCTTCAGGTTGAATTACCTCTCTAAGTAAAATAGGGCAGCTCAGGATGCAGGTTCCAATGACCTTGCTGTGCACAAAGAATCAGAAAATCTAAGATAACTTTTCACTTTTTAAGAAAGATTGAGAATTACAATTCTCTGTAGGCAGTAAGTCCTGGGGGACAATGCCAGGCAGCTAGTAAGCAGCAGGCACCTGGCAAGGTGCTGAATGAGACAGGAGACCTACACACTCACGATTCTGTTCCCGACACAGGAACGTCCCTTCTGCTTTCTGGCCCTCAGATACCTCACACCTGGAAAGAACATACTAGTGCTGGCCCTGCCTGCCTCACAGTACATTTAGGGCTCAAACCAGACTGTTGGGTGCACACCATGCCTGAAGAGAACAGATGGCTATATCGGTAAGAAGTCAGACTTGTGTGACCCTTTCCACAATTGCCCCTGGGGCCTGGCCCAGGCCCAGAGGACCATGGGAGGGTAGGAGCCCACAGCACTCAGTGCGGGTCGGGCCTCCACATGCAAAGCATCGCACAAGCCCTGGAAGGACAAGCTGACGGAAGTGTGATCCCTGCTCTCAGGCTCTCACAGCTGACAATTTCCTGTTTTGTTCCCCCAGAACCCCACTCCTGAGACCCTCCACAGCCCAGGATCAGGGAGGGGAACCAGATATAAACTGGGTGCTCCAGTGCCGGGGCAGGAAGGGAAGGTACCTGCAGGAAAGGGATGAAGGGTGGCTCGCTCAGCAACACTCCGGAGCCTGTCCACCAGGGCCACCTTGCTTGAACCTCAAAGCTGGGACATCCTGAGAATCTTTGGATGTCTTTGTTTTCTTCCCCAAACTGTTCCACTCACACAATAAACCCACGGAAACCCCAAATACTCCAATCATCCTGCTCCACATGCATTTCACATGGCAATGGGAAAACCACAAAGGTAATATTGTGCGCCTGTACCACAGACCAAAACCTTTAAAAAAGGTTTGTTCTAGTTTTTCTTCTAGAACAATGCAGACACACTTGTGATTAAATATTTTCCCGTTCCATCTAGATAATTCGTTTGATGGTGACACAAACGCCTGGTCCCTCCTCATCCCTGGGAGGCATGAAGCCCACCCTCGGGTTTTGCCCTAATGAGCAGCATAGTAACAGGTGTTGCTCCCATTTTCTCTGGTGACAACCACCAGCATCCAAAGCAACATACTTGTGCCAAAGACTGGGGCTAGGAGGAAAAGGTACAAAGGAGAATAAAACATTGTGAAATTTATTAAAGTATCTGTGATAACAATTTGATGCCAAAGAGTAAAAAATGCCAGACAAGAGGGGGGCTGTCTGGTAGTTGCCTGAGGCCCATCTCAGCTCTGCCTGCCTGGATGTGCTGGGGGTGGGTCATGGCACTGAGCTGGCCATCCCTGCCCAGCTGTGATGCCCACATCTGCCTCTCTCTCCATCCCTAGGTGTGACCTGGCCCTGCCCCCCGGGAGTCACACCGGCTGTGGCCTCACAAGGCACACTCCCGTGACCCTGTGCTCATCTAGCATCGGCTTGTGCCAGGCACGAAGCAGACTTTCCTGCACGCCCTGCGGCCTGTGATGGCTCCTGACAGCCGAGCCCCCGCCTGGCACAGCCTCCCCCTCCCTGCTGCAGCCCTGCTGAAACACAGCTGAGCTAATTCTGGGCTACCTGCCACCCGCACAAGCCCACGCTGCACATGCTCTGACTCACTGCTGAGGCACCCAGAGGTGGAGAGTGGAAGGAAGGCTGCGGGGCACCCGCTGGGCATCAGCCTGCAGGCAGAGCCTCTGTCCTTGGCCTGACAGTAGAATCGGGGCAGATCTGAGGTCTCTGACCACCGGCACCCAATCACACTGGTAGAAACAGAGCCCATGTTTTCAACAAAATGAACTCCTTGAGATACCCTGCCTCATACTCACAGCACACAGTCACAAAGTTAAAGCCTAGAATTAAACCCTTTACTACCAAGACCTATTTCAGCACATACAAAATTCTTACAATATCACCAGATTTCTCAAATCTAAAAATTGTTAGTTTAGGAAAAAGAGATTTTTTTGTCTCCAGTTCAACCTTATTCAAAAACCCTTCACTGAAGAGCTATTGTGTGTCATTCGTCTGCATGTCCCCAGAACCGAGGGGTAGTCCCCACCCTCAAGAAACCCCAGTCTGTGGAGGCGGCAGACGTTTCTGTAACCTGCCTGTAAAGGAAGCCTTCTACAGTGCTGGAGGGGAGTCGACCAGGCAACGGCCACTTCTGCCCAGGAGAAGTGAGGAGAAAGCCAGCAAAGGTGCCTCAAGGGGGCCCATGGGCAGTCGGCTGGGTGGGCCAGGTGTGAGGCCTGTGGGGTATATCACAGCTGGACCCTGCCAGGAGTACGTGCAAGCTTATATGCGACCAGACCGTGAAAGGCCTGTGGAGCCCTCTACGGAGACAGGACTGGAGGGTCCAGGCAGAGGGCCACACAGCCAGGCTGATGGGCTCTCACTGCTGGTCCCATAGTTACTCAAGACCACACCTTCCAATCAAATGGCAGGTTTTGGCATCCAAGGAGTCATGGGAAGAGTGACTGTCATAAGCAGAAAGTCCTAACAGGTGTACGCAGTCAGGCAAGTGACTTACATACTCCCCAATAATAAGAGTGAATGATCAGGCGATACCCACCTTGCTGGGCTGTTTTCAGGATGCCATGAGCTAAGCTACGTGAAGCCTTCGACAAAGCACCTGGCAGATGACCCTGTGGTGACCCAGGACACAATGGGAGAACACAAGGTTGGCTCAAAGCCCAACTCTACCATTTACACAGAACTGGACCTGGGGAGAAGCTCCTGCTGCCTTCCTCCCACACCAAAGCAAGCAGAGCATAGCAGGACAGCCTAGCAACAGGCTGAGAAACCACTTCTGTGGTGCAGGCTTCTGTACCCCTGGCCAGTGAGGGGCAGCCACCTGCCCACATGCCCCACTCATGCCCAGGAGCAGTGACTATGCTGTTAAAGTTCCTCGCCCTTGGGGGTAACAGTCCCCTCCTCCCACCTCCCCTAGCACCAGCAGCTGCCCAGCCTCATCAAATAGCAGCCCGATATTTACTGGAATCAGCCTCTGCACCCCCCACTCCAAGCATCATGGAGCAGATTTCCAGGGAGAAGGGGACATCACATCCACATGCAGCCTGGATGCCACTGTGGATCAACACATGTAATTGCAGAGGCAGAAAAGCGCCCATGGGGTGCTGCCCACCTCTGCCCCCACACAAGGAGCAGCCCCTCCCATCAGCTCAGTTCCTGGGCTCACCCCCTGCCTGCGCTCTCCACCCTCCACCCAGGTGGCTTCCCCAGGCTGCTGCCTCAGGTTACATAAACTGGGTCCTGTCACCATGATGGAGACTCTAAGATTACATGGCTGGACATGGGCCAGGCCAGCTCACTGCTTGTTTCCATGCTCTTGGAGGGAGGCTTTTTAAAAAATAGGAGTCCTTCCTAGGCAGAGAAGGGGCCTGGTCCTCTGCCCCCCCCCCCACACACACACACCTTCTGGACAGCCAGGTGGCCAATTCGCAGAGCCAGCTCTTCACCTTTCTGCTGGCCTCACAACCAGGGCCCTCTCTTAGTGTCTGGGATTAAACATAAGTTCTATGGACAGAGGTCTGAGGCCTCTGGGCACAGGTGTTACAGCAGCCCTTGAGGGTGATGTCCTGGGCAGCCAGCCTCCCTCACCTTCTGCTCCCAGAAGGGGGTAGTTATCTGCAGTTGAGAGGTACCCAGTGAGCCAAGGGGTACACTCCAGAACCCCCTCCTGGGTCCAGAAGACTCAGGCCTTTAGCATCTCCCCCTATCCACAGTCACAGGTCTCTGCCAACAGGAGTGGTTTTGGGGAGGCACTGGCATGGAGGAGTTCGGGGTAGAGAAATAATGAGAGAAGGGATGCCAGACAGGATGGGAGTGTCCATTTCCTGGCCTGGCCCAGGGACTGGGTCCAATTCATGCTTAAAGTGATAAGGAAAAGCAGAAAACAAAATAATATGCCAGACCTTGGGAGACCTAAGCTGAGGGACAAAGGGGTACAGAGTGCTGGAGAGGTGCCACCCCTGACTAGCCCTTTCTGTGTGGGACCAACAGCTGCTAAGTCTTCCCTTTGGGCTCTGGAGGCAGTGCCTGGGAGGCAGCCAGAGCGTGGGAGGCACCTGCTCGGACCCACAGAGATGATGAGGTAAGGCATGGGGCGGGAGCATGCCACGGGACTGTGGGAGCCGGGGATGCCAAGGACTGGTGGACATCTGACTCTTTCTGGAGCCCTGGAGGAGGTGACTGGGTTTGTGGTAATCCTCATGAAAATCACAAAGAGCAGAGCAGCAGGGGCCATCTGCTCTGCCCAAGGAAGGAAGGAGCAGGGAAGGCAGGACGGGGGGATGACCAGGTAGAGAGGGTGGGCTGGGGCAGGGGCAGGGAGGAACCATCAGACACACACAGGTGCTGGACAAGGGCTCAAGCAGCGTGGGGAAGTCAGTCAATACCACTTTGTGACTAGAGGTCAAGCTCTTTCAACATAGCTTTCTCCAACTTTCAGACTGAGGCAGAGCACAGGGCAATTCTTCAAAATGCCTAGGGACCAGCTCTAAATCTCCTTGACACCAAAATAAAAACTCTGACCACAAGGACACACTTTGTATTTGGCTTGAGTGTTCGAGGCTTGCCCAGGCCTTGTGTTTGGCAAATGACAGCATGTGGGCTCTCTGGATCAGGTCTGGAGGCTCCCAGACTTCCAGAGATGGACAGACAGCATGGATCCAAACTCCCAGGCCACTGGTCACTCTCAGAGCACTCTTAGCACAAAATGGGGATTTTCCTAATTATAAAGTAATTCACTGGATTAAAAAAAAAGAAACTGTGCTATATCTACATAGTAGAATACTATTCAGCAATAAAAAGGAATGAACCATTAACACATGCAAAAATAATTAGGTGCTGAAAGAAGCCAAAAATAACACACACTGCAGGATTCCATTTATACTAAGTACTAGGAAATGCTGCAAATTCAATAACCATGACCAGAATGTGGACCATCAGTCACTCTCAGGGACCTGGGAAGGGGAGGAGTGGAGGACTGAGGAGGGGCACAGGGCACTTCTGAGGTGGCACTATTGTGATGTGCTCAAAACCGATCAAATTGTGCACTTCAACTGTGCGCAGATTATATGTCAATTATGCCTCAATAAAGCTTTAAGAAAATAAATAAGCCCTGATTATAAAAAAATACAAACATATGAAATCTCCCATAATTATATCAGAGCTAACCAGAAATAACATTTCCATGTTTCCTTCTAATCTTTTCCCTATATGTACCGTATATACTCGAGTATAAGCCGAGTTTTTTCTGTAATCCTAGCACTCTGGAAGGCCGAGACAGGAGGATTGCTTGAGGTCAAGAGTTTAAGATCAGCCTGAGCAAGAGCAAGTGAGACCCCCATCTCTACAAATAAAACAGAAACTTAGCTGGGCATTGTGGCATACACCTGATCCCCCAGCTGAGACAGAACGATCACCTGAGCCCAGGAGTTTAAGGTTGCTGTGAACTAGGCTGACGCCACTGCATTTTGCCCAGCTGACGGAGTGAGACTCTGACCAAAAAAAAAAAAGAAAGAAAGAAAGAAAAAAAAAGAGAAAAAAGCCCTTTATCCTGAGTTTTACCCCTCTCCAAACACTCATGCACACTGGGAGCAGGAGGTGAAGATAGTAGTTCCCTGGGGAAGTGGCATGTGGCCAGGAGAGGGGTGAGTCCTCTGGAATAGCCTTCCTGGAAGGGCTGGGGACACAGGGCAAAACAGTACCCTGTCCTTTGATATCATTCACTCAAACCGTCTTTCTCCAAATAGAATCTAATTAGCAGTGGTCTACACACAGCACCTACTCTATCAAAATGCGCTAAAGGGGATCTGAATAAAATGAAGCTGGCCTTTCTCCAACACATCCTGTATCTTCTGTCCCCGGCCTTTGCAGTGGCCCCCACCTCCTTCTCATGGGCTCTCTTCCCCTCCAGCTCCAGCCCACCATCCTTCCTGCCTTCTCCATTTAGCCTTAGATCATGAAGTTCCCTTGTTCCCTTGTGACTAAGCATTCTTCAGAAATGTTCCTAAGGGCTCAAATGCACTCCGGCAGGCGAATGACTCATTTCGCCATTACTGGATGTTCAAACTGCTTCCAAATTTTCACCTTCATAAATAACGTTGTGATGAACATCCTTGCATAGGAATTTTTGACTGCAGATTTAATTGTTTCCTTGGAATAAATTCCTAGAGACAGAATTCCCAGGAGAAAGAGAAATTCTTTTAAAGGTTTTGAGACACACTGCCAAACTCCTTGGAAGACAGCTTGTATCTTCCACTCCCAAGGTATGTGAGAGTTCCTGCCACACACCTTCATGTGCGCTGAGGACCATCGTTCACAAATCAAAGCACACCAAAACTTGGAAAATTTGTATCTTATTTAATGTACCTAGTTAATCAATGCAAGATTGACTATCTCATTTACTACCTTTTATATTTCTCCTTTTGTGAACTAATTCATATTCCTTAACCCACTTTCTCATTGGGAAGTTCATTCAGAATACGAGTTGTGAATTCACATTGATTATTAGCATTTTTTATGTGAAAAATTATTTGTTATATACATTTCAGGTATTTCTTCTCTCTCTGGTACCATGTATAGAAAAATGCTTCTCATACCCTAATTACTTACTTGTAAATAACATAGCACTTTAATTATTTCATTTTTATGTTTACATTTTTAGTCCCCAAGGAATGTACGTTGGGGTTTGATATGAGTGAGGGACCTGATAGTTTCCCAGGTGGTTATATATTTATGAATTACTAACATTAACTATTAACTTCTGTTTTCTGGACTTTCTAGTTTGCTCCATGGACACGCTGTCTACTCTCATCCCAATGTCAAAATGTTTAAATTATACATTTAAAATATGTTTTCATATGTAGGTTATCCACCTAAATTCTGGCAGGGGGTTACACTAATCCAGGCATCCTCAAACTGCAGCCCGTGGGCCACATGAAGCCGTGTAAATTATATTTGTTACTGTTTTGCTTTTTACTTCAAAATTAGATAAGTGCAGTGTGCATAGGAATTTGTTCATATGGTTTTTTTTTTAAATTATAGTCCGGCCCTCCAACAGCCTGAGGGACAGTGAATTGGCCCCCTGTTTAAAAAGTTTGAGGATGCCTGCACTAATCCATAAATTGATTTGGAAACAACTGAAATACTTAAGATATTGAGGCCAGGTGCAGTGGCTCATGCCTGTAATCCTAACACTCTGGGAGGCCCAGGCAGGAGGATTGCTAAAGCTCAGAAGATTGAGTCCAGCCTGAGGAAGAG
>CAUYPK010108041.1:0-10693 GCA_963574355.1 Loris lydekkerianus | reverse complement strand
TGGAAGTAGCTCGATGGATCTACTTCTAGTCAGGCTCGGGAAGTTGCACTAGGCCTCAGGCACATGGCAGGGCCCAACAATTCCCTCTTTTGTTTTTTGTATGGCGGAAAAACATAGCCCCTGTCTTAGGTTGCCTGCTCTAGGTTGCCTGCTCACAGTTCAAGAAGAAACACAAATAAATCTTGAACTTCATTATCAGTATAAATATCGTTACTGTAGTTGTTAGTTAATTCTTTAATTGATATACAGTCTACAATTATATAGATACCATTAGTGTGCAATTTTATAAAATTTGACAATTTTGCTCACCCATGTATTTGTTCACCTAAAACAAGATGTAAAATATTTTCATAATCCCAGAAAATTTACTCCAGTCTTTCCATTTAATATACTCTCTCCTACAGGAAACGTTTTCTGATTTCTATCACCAGAGATTACTTTGTCTGTTTTGAATTTATAAAAATTGAATATTAAAATAAGTATTTTATTGTATATTGTCACTCTTATATAGGTCTTTTTGTGGACAAGTGTTTTTATTTTCCATAGATAATACCCACTAGTGAAATTTCTAGTAGATGTGTGGTTACCATTTCAAAGAAATGATAAACCATTTTTCAAACAAACGTGCATGTACACTCCTTCCAGTAAAATTTGGTAGTTTTAGTTGCTCCACATCCTTCCCAATGTTTGACATTGTCAATCATTTTTTTCCTAAGCATTGGCAAAAAGAGTTTCATATTTCATGTTCAAATGCAATGTTGACTATAGGTTATTTGTGATGCAAATTATCAGATTGAGCAAATCACTTATTTTCCTTGCTGATCGGCTGTTTGCGGATTTTTTCATAAATGTGTGTCAAAAATTGTTAAAGGTGTGTCAGGCATCTGTTGACCATATGAATTGAGCTTTATTCTATTTATATGGTGCATTACATTGGCTTGATAATGATAAATATACCTTAATGGCTGGAATAGGCCCCATTTGGTCACCAAGAATTCTTAATTTTATAGGTGGCTAGATTCAATTTGCTAATATATTTAAATAAACTTGTGTCCTATTTATGAGAGACAGTAGTCTATAATTGTATTTTTTGGTAATATCCCTGTATTAAGGTTATGATGAATGCATAAATTTTGGTAAGAGATTTATCCATTTAACCCATGCTGATGAATTTTTTGATATGAGAACTTTTTGTTATGGTCTTTTGTCCTTGATTTTATTCATACTTGATTACTTTGAATTATCTTTCTTTGTCTCTCCAGGAGGCTGGGAGAGTCAGGTTCAGAGATCTTGGTTTAAGGGTCATGAAAAAACAAAGCTTCTTGAGTGGACTGGGAATAATTTAGGAAAGAAGACTCCAGAAATGAGAAATTGCTTTCTGTTTATTTAACAAATGCATCTGTCCTTTTTATTCAGTGAAAGTCACTGTGAGTGAATAGGCAGCACTGGAGTACAACCTTGTTTCTAATTTGCTAAGTTTTCAGAAAAATGAGCAAAAGAATTTCATGAGTAATTATTAATAGGTGGAAAAGTTAGCTATTTTTTAATTATAAAAAGAAATCAAATTTTCTTCTATTATTTGCTTTAAAAATATTGTTGATTGCTCTTCTCAACTGTTTGTAACTATGAGCTGTTTGTAGTTAATCTCTAGAAGAAGCAGTTTCAGTGAGGGCCGAAGAATGTTATTCTTCTTGGTGATGTATGTATTAGGCCTCTGTGTTAGAAAACAAAAATCTTTTGAACAATTTGCCTATAAGCATACATCAAAGTGTGATTATAGTCTTTTTAAGATAAAAAGTCTCTAACAAGCCAATTCAAATTTGTCTGTCTTGGTTGAGATAGTTACAGAATAGTGTGTTTAGGAAAAACTATTAGAATAGATGATGAAAGAAGTATCTGGTTTAAGATCACTAGACTCTTGACTGACAGTATTCCAGGGTGAGCTACTGTTTTCCAAGAGCAGGACTCAATCTCATTGTTTCTCTTGAGAAATTACTTGTGTATTTTATCAGGAATATTATTTTTTTTTTCCATAAGAAGGTTATGAGATTCCTCACTAAAGTAATTTGTTTCCCAGACCACGCTTTAAACAATTTGTCTTTTATAGGCCCTTGTGAAAGACAGACACTAGGCTTACCATAAATGGGGACTCTTGCCTGATAAACGCTGATAAATTTTCTTTGTTGCATGTAAATGGAAAATGTAGCCTTTTATGCAACACTTAAATGTAATCTAGCTTCAAAGGCAAGAGGGTACTTAAAAGTCTGGGTAGATCCATTTGGAAAAGCAACAAAAACTTAGGACATTCCAAGGATCACTGTCAAAGCCACTAGGATATACGTACAACATGTATTTTATCAGCTGGACATGTTAGTTTCTGGGACGAGTTAAAGGAAGAGATATCATGATTTTGAAGAATCTGAAATTTTTTACTGTCTTTTTTTGTTTGTTGCTGTTGTTTTTAGTTTGCTTTTTTAAAAAAAATTCTATTAAGTATTGTATCAATGTTATCAGTCAAGGCCACGGTCAAAGCTTGATTCACATAAACCTATATTCACCGGAATTTTATAAAATTACATATTAAAGTGTTTAAACAATTCTATTCTTATATTTTATAAATTATAGAAACTTACCTTGGGCTTGGCATGGTGGCTCACACATGTAATCCTAGCACTCTGGAAGGCTGAGACAGGTGGATTGCATGAGTTCAGGTGTTCAAGACCAGCCTGAGCAAGAGTGAGACCCTGTCTCTAAAAAAAAAAACATAGGGGGGGTGTTGTGGCAGGCACCTGTAGTCACAGGTCCTCAGGAGGCTGAAGCAAGAGAATCACTTGAGCTCAAAAATTTGAAGTTGCTGTGAGCTCTGATGCACTCTATTGAGGGTAACACAGTGAAACTCTGTCTCAAAGAAGAAAAGAAAGAAAGAAACTTATCTTGAACAGGACAATAGAAAGGTAAAAAAATCAGAAAATTTTAAGTAAATTTACTAAGATAGGAAAACAGAGGGCCATTATGCAAATGATCTTTTCACAAAGACTGTCAAAAATTTCTGTGTAGAAAAGAAAATGAACAGTGTGAAGAAAAGGGCTGAGACTCAAATGGGTTTGGCCCATTTGATTTCAAATCTTGTTTTCAGTTAATGTTCTTTTTCTAATTGAATATCCATCATCACCGCTTTATTCATTTGCTTTGCAGATTTGAGTATCTGCTTTTTATTTTCCCCTTATATTTTGAATGAAAATGTATCTCTTTTCATGAAGACAGAGATTTGTGATAATTTTGCTTACTGTTGTGTCCCCTGTGTTCGGGACAGTACCTGGCTCACAGTGGATAGTCAATAAAATACTGCATCATTGAATATTTAACGAGTTTTGGCTATTTGGGAAGTCAGAGAAGCAGTCATCCAGCTACGCTTGTGAAACAAAGGAAGGGAGAGAAAGAGAGTTTTCAATAAGCTCATAAATGTCTTGAGTATGGAAAATCTATATGGCATGCTATTGTATATTCATAACATAAAAACCAGGAAAAATACTTAATAGCATTGAACATAGAAGATAATCAATAACACTATTGTTGAATTTTCTTCCAGTACTGCAATATCAAAGATGAAACACATGGAGAATTTTGATTTCTTTCTCTTTCTTTCTTCCTTCCTTCCTTCCTTCCTTCCTTCCTTCCTTCCTTCCTTCCTTCCTTCCTTTCTTTCTTTCTTTCTCATTCTCCAAAGACCAGTTCAAGGGCTAAATCCTTTATACTGTTATTTCTTCACAGAATAAAATAGGATTCCAGAACAGAATAAAACAACCCAGCCATTAGTGGTTTCACAATGTGGTTTTGAACCTCTCTGACAGGAAACTGGCTAATGCACTATTTAAAATTTATAAGAATGAAGATTATTTTGAGTATGTTCCTTTAGGAAATAAAGCTTACTTTCTCTTTTTGCATCACTTTTAGTGCACTATTTTGCAAAAATAATACACTTAAAAAATACTTATTGACTGAATGAATGACAATAGTAATTTCTTATATATTAAATCTCACCATACTAGAGTCAGGGAAGGACATAGCATGATGCATTCATCACTACTAGAAATCGTATGAGTGTCTCTTTTATTTGACTCAAGGTTATTGATTTTAAATCTCCATTTAAATATGAATAAACCTAAAGTTTGAAGCAGTTTGACATCATTGTTTTGGAAACTCAGTCAGGCCATCAGCTGGTAGCAACACCTCTCCTGTAGCCAGGAGTCACAGGTCAGGGAATCAAGGGATTGAAAGAAAAGCTGCTCTGGTCACTATTATCCCTACTGATCCACTTGCAAAATTTTTACTTTCTTTCTCTGCAACTGTAGGTTCTGCCTCACCAAGACAGAAATGCTTCCATTAAAATAAATATCAGTAGGTTCATTAAACTGAGTTTGAGACTGCCACTGGGCTACTTGAGATTCTTATGCTAGTGAAAAGAAGGTCACTATACTGGCAGTGATGACTGATCTTTATTATCAGAGGAAGAATTGGTTATTGTTCCCTATATAATAATGGTAGGAAGAAATATGTCCATAACACCAAGGATCCCTGGAGTATTTCTTTGTACTTTCACATCCATAATTAAGGTTGCGGGAGGTCTACGGTAACCCAGATACAGGCAGGTTCAATGACTGTCCACACACTTAAGAGAAGGAAAATTCAAATCACACCCTGTTGGTCAAGTAACAAGTGACCTGAAGAAGGCAAAAACAATATGAATGAATACTGGAAGAAGGAAGCTATAAATACCATCTGCAACCATAGAACTTGTATAAAGATGATAACGTTAATATTCAAGAAAACTTCCTACTTTTTCTGATTTGGATATGCTTGTGTTTACTTTAACCAATATTTTTATCTTCCCCCTTTTTTCTGTTTTACCATGTAACATATAAAGTGCTAATAATAGTTAGTCTGAGATCTCAAAAGTAAAGTGAAATATCAAAGACAAAGTATGTCTCAGCTAGATACAATTCCCTCAACATTGTCCAGGGGTGGTGTGTCCTTTGGTAGAGGTAGTTGGCATCTCTTCAGTTACACAATGGAGAGTTGTCTAAGTTAGCATAATGTGCTTCTGTTCTTGTCTTTCTACATATTTAGTTATTTGAAATAGACAAACAATAATTGTGTATAGTTGTGATCCATGTGTGACAGAAATAAACAAGGCAATCAATGTATTTATTACCCTAACAAACTACTATATTTTTTGTCATTAAGAACATTAAAAATTCACATCTTTAGCAATTCCCAAATACACAACAAACTAGTGTCAACTGTGTTCACCATGCAGCACAATAGACTCCTAAAACTTATTCCTCTAGTCTAACAAAATCCTGGTTCTCTTTGATTAATATCTTCCTTTCCCCCATTTCTTTCCTTCGTACCCCAGCATAAAAAGAGATGCATTGGACCATAGAATAAACTAGGAAGCTAAAAAATAAACACAGCTATTTACAGTAAATGTGCTAAGAATGTACAATAGGGAAAGGAGAGAGTCTTTTCCATAAACAGTTTTCTAGGAAAACTTAATATCCACATACAGAAGAATGAAATTAGATCATTGTTCCGTACAATATAAAATAATCATTTCAAAATGGATAAAATACTTAAGAACTGAAACTATAAATCTACCAGAGGAAAACATACAAGAAAAGCTCCGTGAGATTGATATGGGTAATAATTTTTATAATAGAGCTCTAAATGAATGGGTAACAAAAGAGAAAATGGAGAATCCAACTAAAAAGCTCATGCACATCAAAGGAAAATATTTAAAGGGAGAAGAGACAACCCATGGATTGGGATAAATGTTTATAAAGGGGCTACTCTCCAAATTAAGTAAGAAACTCAAACAACTCAATAGCAAGAAAACAAATAACCCAATTAATAAATGAGCAAAGGATCTGAATAGATATTTCTCAAGAGATGCAAATGGGCAACAAATATGTGAAAAAAAAAACATTCAACACATCTAACAATTAGAATTAAAACCACAATGAGATAACACCTCACACCTGTTGGAATGGTTATAAAAAAGACAAAGAATAGCAAGTATTGGCACTAGAGTGTGGAGGAAACGGAGCACTTGCTCATTGTTTGTGGGAAGGTAACTTGCTACAGCCATTTTGGAAAATAGCATGGGTGGTTCCTTAAAATATCTAAAAATAGAATTACCATCATATTATTTCACAATCCCACTGAGGAGTATATATGCAAAGGTATTGAAATAAATATGTAAAAGAGAGAGGTGCACTCTTATATTCATTTCAGCATTATTCACACTAGCCAAGGTAAGAAAGCTATGTAAGTCTCCAATAATGGATAAAGGCAATGACTGCATAACACTATACAGCCATAAAAAGAAGAAAATTCTGTCATTTATAACAACATAGACATTATGCTAAGTGAAATAAGCTGGGCACAGAAAAACAAATACTGCGTAATCCTACTTTTATGTGGAATATATACATATTAAAAAAATCAATCTCAAGAAACAGATTAGAAAGGTGGTTACTAGGTCCTCTTGTCTTTCTGTTAGTGATAAGTGTTCATAAAGGAGATGTAGAAGGATCTACTGTGGCAAAGGATGTACTGTGGTAGATTGGTACTGTTGGTAGAGCTCAGGCGGAACTCTGTTTCCTTCCCTGCATTGTACACCATTAGTGGGGGCCACATGAGACGTTGCACACAAGATTAGGAGGGAGAAGGGCACAGCAGCCATCTTGTTACTTGCAAGGAGGCAGCACAGACACAATTATTGAAGCTTATGCAATGTGTTTATTATCTTGTTCCTTTTGGTAGGAGTGGTAACAGCCAGGCCTACAGCAACGTCAGATCAAATGTTCTCCCACCCCGGCTGAGGTATGAGTTTAGCTCTAGGGCCAAGGTTGCCTGTTAACCGTTGCCATCTTCAAAGTTGGAAGCTTAGAAGTACTAAAGCAGGTGGAATTTGTCCTCGTAGCTTCCATCCTTTGGTTTTTCAGCCCATAATCACAGGTTCCAGGGGTGCTTGTTTTCTTCACTTCACATGCATTTTGCCTTTGGACTGCCTGTCTTGCTAACTTCAGAATCCAGTGCCAGGTACAGAAGCAAAACCCACACATAAACTGTTCAACCGTGTTCCACCATCATGTAAACCCAAATCCTCAACAATCATTTTATTATAGAGCTGTGCATCTGTGTGTATACTCCAATGATTTTGCTTTTCTGAGTAAACACTGACTGATATATATTGCTAGCTTACTTGAGGTGACCCAGGGGCACTTCACTGATACCACAAAAATCTGAGTATAGTAAAAAAAATGAGGAACAAATACATGGATTTACTGTGGGTATGTGCTTAGTGTTTTCAAGGAGCAATAGATGCAGTCGAAATATAT
This sequence comes from Loris lydekkerianus, assembly GCA_963574355.1. Lineage (NCBI taxonomy): Eukaryota > Metazoa > Chordata > Mammalia > Primates > Lorisidae > Loris > Loris lydekkerianus. The sequence continues at coordinate 3,290 of CAUYPK010108041.1, read as the reverse complement.
ACAGGGAAAAATTCCCTTATTTACTTCCATTTACTGAATATGTTCAGTAGTTTGGCTTTACACTGAGTGAAGGTAAAAGTTATTAATGGATTCTGAGAAAAAGAATGGCATTATCAGTTACATTATAAACAAAAAGTCCACGTGAGGATGTCCACAGGTAAAAGATAACAGTTTCCACCACAAACAATTATAAAAGTTGGTTTAAAAAAAGAGAAACCACAACAATCTCGGAGAGAAAGAAACTTCATAGAGTGAAATTCATCTTTTGTCATATTTCACTCAAGGTAGTTGACAGATTCTTCAGCTTCAGGAAACGAGGCTAACATATAAAATAGCTACTAAAAAAGAAGACTTTTAGATTTTCTTATAATACTGAAGTGAATTTGAAACACCTTGCTCAAGAAAAAAGGGTCTTCTCAAACACTGCGAGCTCTCCAATGGAATTCCTAAAGGAAGGTAAACCAGATGCTGACAGAGCTTTCAATGAAAACAGAGCTTACAGTGATAACAAGGATAACATCATCTAGAAATTTTCATACACTACGTTCAATCAAGAACATTGCAAGGCATATGTAGAAACAGAAAAAGAGAAAACAAGTTGAAACAAACAGATAAAAGAACAGATAAAAAGAATCAGTTATTGGTATATCTAAACAAGTCTGACATTCATTGTTTTTGGTTGCAAATCTATTTTTTATATTGTCTATATTTAATGGCTCACACCTACGGTGCATCTTAGAATGGGTACAGGGGAAACTTACTAAAGGCAGAATACAAATGTCTGTATACAATAACTAAGAAAATGCCGTGAAGGCTACGTTGAACAGTTTGATAAGAATATTTCAGATTGTATATGAAACCAGCACATTGTACCCCTTGATTGCACTAATGTACATAGCTATGATTTAATAATAAAAATAAATAAATAAATAAATACAAATTGCTAGCAGTGGTTCCTTTAGAAGAATGGGATTAGTGCAAGGGGTGAATAGAAAAATCCTGTGAATGGAACATAATTCTGTGTCATTTAAACATTTTTGAAATAGGACACATGATGTATCCAATATTTAAACCAACTTTTAAAAACAAGGAGGGGGGAGGGGGGAGGAGCAAGATGGCGGTTGAGTAACAGCTTCCTTGCAACTGGGCATCGCACGTCTGGGGAGATAAGACTCCAGGCATCTCTGGCTGGTGGGATCTGCCTATAATCATCCTTTTGAGGATACAGGGAGTCAGTGAGAGACTTCTGGACCCCAAAAGGAGGACAAAAACAGTGGAAAACTGGCAAGTGGTTGCATATATTCGATGGGTCTAATACCACCAGCAGCTGTAAGTACAGCAGCAATGAGACTGCAAACCAGAAAGGCCTTACCTGTGAACTGTTTTGGTGTGTTTGGACATGGCACTCAGTTGAACTGCCTTGGGGAGAGCTTGAGCAGGAGTGTGGAGAACTTTGGGCATTGTCTAGGGCCCCAGACTGAGCTGCTGAGCCGCTGAGCCATATGGAGCTAATAGTGTTTGGCTGTGGGCCGCAGGGAGCCATTATGAGAGAACTGCCCCCGCAAGCTCCACCCTCAGGGTCACAGAGCAAGGATCAGGTGGGAGCTAGTAACCTAGTAACTGAGCAGCCGAAAGGCGGGGACTGAGCTGCCTTACAGCCTTAACCCTAGGGAGCAGAGTGAGACCGGTTTTGGCACACTGAGTAACTGGATAACCACTTCAGCAGTGATCCTAGCAATAAGCACTTTCCTGGGAAAGCTTCTGCTTAGCCAAATTTAGAAGTTTAAAGTGCCTTTAAGAGGATTGAGAAGAGATTTAGGGTCTCCACTCTGTGGGGTTTGAGAAATCAGCAGAGGCCTCCAGTCGTATCAGCATTGTGATTAACATCTCATACCCCAGAAGACCACCTATTGCCCAGACAATATTCAACAAGATATATATACTGCTTTGTTTTTGGTTGGTTTTTTGTTTGTTTATTTGTTTGTTTTTTGTTTATTTTGTTGTTGTTGCTGTTGTTTTGTTTTTTAATTTAAACCTTTTCCATACAGATTTTTTCATTTCTTTTTTTTCTTTCTTTTCTTTCTCCATTTTTCTAGTTTAAGTAGAATTTCCCATTGCTGACTTTTGCAATAATTAGAACTTCATTTTTGCTAGTGTTTGTACCCCTATTATTTGGTTTTTCACCAAATTTTCTCCAGTAAAGTTTTCTGTTTGCTTGTTTTGGTTTGATTTATACCATTTTTGTCTTTCCTCTCTACTTGGTGGAGGTGGAGTACTGTGTCCGATCAGGTTAGCAAAGAGCTGCTGACCTCAAGAGAACCACACAACCTGGCACCCCCAAAAGTTGGGGTTTTTTTTAAGGTTGGGTCAAAGTACCCTACTGTACACCAATACTGCTCCTGTCTCCCTCTTTCTGTGCCTCTCTTCTTTTTGTCACTTGGACCCACCCCCTCTCCTTTCTCTATTTTCTTTTCATTCTTTCATTCATTCTTTTTCTTTTTTTCTTTTATCCCTTCTTGCTCTTCAACCTTTTCATCGTTCTGGTCCTATATCAAAAGGACTCATCGAAACCTTAGTCCACAAGCACGGGAACTTAAAGAGCAAGAGGAAGTGAAGGAAAATTAGGGCAAGGAAACAGATTAAAGAAATCACTCATGAGGAAGAATCAGCAGAAAACACCTGGCAAGATGAAGAACCAGTCCAGAGCAACCCCTCCAAGGGACCAAGAGGTAGCTACTGCAGAGGATTCCAACTATAAAGAAATGTTAGGAATGTCAGAAAGGTAATTTAGAATACAAATGATGAAAACAATGAAGGAAATGATGGAAACAATGAAGGATACTGCTAATAAACTGGAAAATAACCAAAAGGAAATCCAAAACCAGAATCAAATAAGAGATGAATGATATGAAGAATATAGAAAGGATATAGCAGAGCTGAAGGAACTGAAGCAATTAGGGAACTTAAAGATGCAATGGAAAGTATCAGCAACAGGTTAGACCATGCAGAAGAAAGAATTTTGGAGGTAGATGACAAAGTTCTTGAGATAAGTCAGATAGTTAAAGAGGCACAAAAGAAGAGAAAGAAGAACGTTCACTGTCAGAATTATGGGACTTTATGAAGTGTTCTAACATACAAGTTATAGGAATCCCACAAGGGGAAGAAGACTGCCCCAGAGGAATGAAAGCCATACAAGAAAATATTATAAATGAAAATTTCCCAAATATCACTGAAGATTCTGAAATACAGCTTTCAGAGGTATATCGGACCCCAGGTCACCTCAACTCTAA
>CAUYPK010108040.1:0-17554 GCA_963574355.1 Loris lydekkerianus | reverse complement strand
CCACTTGCTCTCCTCACGTGTTCTTTCCCCACAACCCTCATGAAGAACTACTAAGAATCAATGTTTATCACATGCTTACTAGTGAGTGACCGATCTTATCTCATTCTGGAACACTGAGTTACTTGGGGGATTGCCCCAAGTCACAAAACATCTCTAGGCCTCCCAGGAGACTGTCCTGTTCTCAGCGTGTCCTTTTAATGTGATAAGAATCAGTAACTGTCCTTTGCAAACATGGTGTCCATTCCTCTACATTCTCTCTCTGCCTACCTTTCTATGTCTAGCATTGCCTCACATTGGCTAACTCCAGAGAGCAATGGAACTCAGAAAAATGTCACCTGAGCAGGTCAGGATAGAGGAGGGGAGAGAATAGACTTGGGTAAGGGCAAAAGGCAGATCACCACCACAATGGCCATCTAGATAGAGACTAAATGCCAACCTCTACCATACTGTCTTTTCTTACTCTAAGATAGTATTTCCCAAAATATATTCCAGATGAAGATCTGTGTGTGTGGATAGGAGGGATTCGAAGTTCCCTGTGGATAAATTCATTTGGGAAACACAGGATTAACACATTAAACTACAAATCAACACACTAAATAGGAATTTTCAAAGCTGCAATATGTTCACAAATCTCTTTTCTAACAAATAACTGAGAGCTACGATGGGCCAGGCACTGCGCCTGTGACACAAGGTGACCAGTGTGGACACCTACACTTGCAGGACTCAATGCAAGTGGAGGGCGGGCAATCAGCACCAAACAAAAATGTATTTATGCAAAGTGTTTGTAAGGAAGCTCTCAGGCGGGAGTGGAACATGAAGTGTATTTCAAGCATAAGCTATTTAGCTTCAAAAGTCTTTATTCTGGGAATCTTTCCAGGAGAGAAGGACTTTATTTGAGAAAGGATACTCAGGTGGTGCCTGTGGCTCAAAGGAGTAGGGCACCAGCCCCATGTACCAGAGGTGGTGGGTTCAAACTCAGCCCTGGCCAAAAACTGAAAGACAAAAAAAAAAGAGAGAAATGATACTCTAAGTTTTTCTCAACTATTGGTTACATGTTTTGGTCTAAAATTTACATAATTAAATGTTTAATACCTAACTTTTCATGATGTTTTTCCCCCCTGCTGACCCTGGGCAATCAGAGAGCAAATCTGGTATTTACAGGATATTGGTAACCTGGAGGTAACACAACTAAGGGGTTGTCAATGCCATTTAAATCAACTTTGTGGAATTTTTCTTTTTTGCAGTATAGATTTTTCCTTGGCATCTCTCCTATGAGGCAGAGTGATAGTGTTACTGAAATGCCGTCAGGGCAGAGGTACATGAGGAAGATGGACTGACTGACCAGGTTTCAAGGCAAAGTCCTCCTGGTTCAACAAAGATGATACAAAGAGGATAGTACGTCTCAGGATAATTTTGTTAATAGTACACACTTACCTGACTTTCCATTAGAGAGAAGGCTTTTTATAAGAAAATTCATGGCCAGTTGTCATAGGTGCCATCCTCTGTACTTGGGCCTGTGCATGTCACCCCAGCTGCCCAGAGCGTCACCTACTGAGGGCTCACACCTGCCTCTTCTGCCCTCAGTCTTCCAAGGGCTGAGCGCTCTCAGTGGTTCATGCCAGAGGCGCCCGTGAATCCAGCCAAGGCTCCAGGTCACCCAGGCCACACTCATGCTGACTTTCCCCTTCACTCCTTTCCTCATAGATTATTCCTAGAGAGCCTTTCCATAATTGTGGTCCCCTGTTGCCATCAGGCTTTGCAGGTAACTGGAATCAGAAGGGAAGTGGAAGAAATCACACAGCAAATTAATGGCAGAGCGTGAAAGACATTGTCAACTCTCCACGGGCCTTTCCATCGTGCTGCCTTGAGATCTAGCCACGTGAGCGCATTCAGTAGTTCCCAGTTTTGATTCATCTTCAAAAGAATACATGTGTCAAAAAGCTTGCTGCACTAACTCTTTCTGCTATCCACAACTATGAGAAGTTAAGCTGCGAGGATCATCGATTACGGGCATAAATACCCATGAAGAAAACTGAAAATGTGAGCTTTCAAGAGCAACACTCCACGGAGATGTTTAAAGTGATAGCGAAGGTCACAAGGCTTAAAGAATTTTTGCCATGTATTAAATATTGTTGGAATAGCATTTGCATTACCCATTATGATTTATAATACACAATCATAAATATTTCGCTTCTCTTCACAATAACCTTGTGACCTGAATAAAATATTGGAATCTCTATTTCATTAATGAAGAAACTAAATTTCAGAAATATTATGGAGCTTACTCAGTGTCTAATAGTTGTTAAGTTGCATAGTGGAGATTTGACAGAGATTTTTTATTGTTGTTAGTGTTTGCAAATTTCGAGCCTTTCTACTTAATTGCCTATTTTATGCTTTACCGTGTTTTGTCATTTCTTAAATTGTTAGACTTTATAATGTCAGCTTATTATTTAGTCATCAGAAAACTTGGTAGTGCTATTTATAATCAAGCCTGTCTAGAATTTCTGCGAGGTAACAGAATAGGCTGCGTAGTTAAACATTTATCCTACTTCTATCAAGTTGATGCGTCAAGATTTTCGTTTCACTCCGCTTGTTATAAATGTGATTTGTGGCTCTGTAAAATTAATGTCCATCGATTTCTCAGAAAACTGTGCATTCCCTACATGGAGAGTTTGGTTTTTAGAAGAACCAGACGGTATATCATTATTGATTACGTATTGCCTTTCCTTAAGAGCTACTGAGAATGGATACCCAGACGTAACACTTTATTTAACTCATCTCCAAGATGCAGCCTGTCTTCAGAGCCAACCACATTTAGTTTACTTTAGAAAAATCAATACATTTTTTTCAGCCCTCCCCCAAAGTTAAACAAGAAAACATTGCCCCAAGTGCTAGCTTTTATACAGAGGAAATGTATGGCTTCAACTCAACAGGAAAGAATAGAAACCACTTCTTTTCCATGGCTTAAAAAATATACCTCCATTTCCAGTATCTTCTTGGTACTAGAATGTGCACTTAAAAGTGACAGTGGGAATATTGATGAATCATAGAGGAAACACAGAACTATTGAGGGGCTCAGGCATATCTTAGAAATTATCGTTCCAAGTGCCTTAAGCATTTCTCTCTAACTCGGGGCATGCATGAAAGAGCCAAGCAAATTTCATGTAATTGCCTTACTCTAAGGGTTCCAGAGGGAAATCACGGATCACAATTATTTACTTAAACACAGATGGGAAACTGAAGTAACCTCAGGGTCACAGAGAAACAGCTCTTGACTTGGGTTCAAAATTAATGGGAAAGAGCTGGCAGTGAGGTCATTGGAGCTCACTGAGCAGCCTCGCCATAATTAAAAACTCACACTAGAAAAATGACATTATCCACTGTTCTGAGAGGAGGGGGAATTTACCCAGTCCAACAGATCTTAAACAGCAGGTATTATATTTGCGAGTTCTGCCCACAGGGTACTATGCCTTTAAGAAAGCAAGCTTCCTTCCGTGTTGTTGATAAACTGATTGTCATGGGCAGTCATTTTAATTACTTTTAAATCTTTTATAATCATGTTATCAAAAGATTTACATATCATCTCATGCCTGGCATATAGCTGTGGGCACCACACACAGAAGACATCCATGTCCAATTAGCTCTAATAAGCATACAGAGCTTAACTCAGCATGCTTTATAACTTGTAAGTTGATCAAGTCATTCAGAGCCAGAGATCTGTTAGATTCTTGGGAGGTACAGCTTACCTGGGAAAGTTATTATAATAACAAGATAAAGTTAAGGTTTGGAATGGAGTGAGAAACACATGCAGAGCCCCAGCCAACAAAACTTTACTATGGGACACATTTAAGCAACGACTTAGTGTATTGACGCACTGAGGTCACTGCCATTATCTGGCTATTTCTTCAAGGCTGGATTTGAGGCACTGTTCTCCCAGAGTCTTTCTTCAGAGGTGAGTCTTCACACAAGGAAATAGACAGTTCTTATCTGTGGCCCCCCCCAAAAAAAAAAAAAAATTCTGCTTTGGTCACTAGCTCTTAAAGACGGAGATGCCATAGAGCTTCCTTTTAGGAAAAGTGTGAACAGTAAGGCAGAGAACCAAAGTGATACAGCAACAATGGAGAAAAGAAAAAACATTTTTTTAACAATTCCCTTTCACAATGTATAACAAAATTAGCTGACAGAAATTATAGCTTTTGTTTTGTTTTGCTTTCATTTTTCGAATTTTTTTTTTTTTTTTTAGTTTTATCTGTCTAAATTGCTTCTGATTCCATCTGCCTGGTCTTGGTGACATACCAGACATTGTGTCCAGAGGGATCTCATTAGAACCCAAGGTTGGTTACACCATGGTCAAGGCCGCACATTTCTACAGCTTTCCTGGCATGTAAGGAGTAATCACAGCATCTTAAAGAGTTATAAGAAGAATGGAAGATTCCCCTTTTACTGCACATGTGACATGTGAAAGACAGGACTGCTCTGAAAAGTTTGATAATGGGGAAACTGAGTCAGCATTGCAGAATTGCTTGCTTGAAGTCACAGACTCTAGTAGAGCCTCCTCGTTCATGTGCAGCAGAACATTGTTGTGAGTAGAAGTGTTTGGGATCAGCCACCCACAAAGTTATACCTTGCTTTTTAGTTAAACCCATTCATTCTCAACAAGCACTTGACAATATCAATCAACGTTTCTAAATGTTCATATGATCCATCAACTTCTTCCTTTGTCATGGAATTCTGCTGTATTTCTGCTACATATCAAATTGATTACAAACACAGAATTCTGAATGCAATATCTGAAAAATTTGGATTTTTAAAACTTTCCCTTCCCTAACCATTACTGTTAACTGTATTTTCTGCCTAGTTCAACTCAGACTAATAGATAAAACTAGGATTCAAATACACCCATGTTATTGGCAGACTACAGAAAATTCTGTTTCCTGATATAACCATCAGGAATATTTATACACTTGCTCTCCAATTCTTGGGCATTGCATTATTTTTTTAAAGACCAGAAATATATGAAATCTACATGGATTGTTAAACATGCAATGCAAGCTTACCTGCTGCTAAGTTCAAAAGCGATTTAACGCACTCCTCAGTTGACTCAGCCATGTGTGCACAAGACCACACATGACACATGCCCTGCAAAGTTGCCTCAAGCTCAGGGCCTATACCCACCCACCTACCTAGACAGTGGATCAGAAGCCTCTGATTTCTTTTAAAATCTTCCACAGCTCTTTAAATGAAAGCTTTAGACATACAAATTAAGCTACATGCAGAAAGAGACATTCAAAAAAAAGTTGAGGATCTACCCTAATATCATTTCACCATTCTTGCTCTAAAGTAATCTTTTGTTTCTTTTTATAATTAAAAAAAAAAAAGGAGGAAATTACTCATTGCAGAAAAGTAAAGTTAGATCATTTGTAGGTATCTTCATGTTTTCAAGGACTGATGGATAGGTTTGTAAATGAATATCCTTTTTGTTTCTTGAAATAAATTTATTCTGTTCTAAATGTAATCCTTTATTTTCAATTAATCTAAGACCTGAGAACATTAATTATTCCAGCAGCAAGTCATACTAGAACACTGATTACAGACATTTAAACTTGGACCCTACGAAGTAGTTACTCTTCAACATGATTCATTTTATTTTTTTCCTCCAGAGGTCTAATCTTTCAACCCTTTCCAGACAAACTATAATTCTGCTCCTTTGCCCTGTCTGAAATTACCCAAGTACTGTCTGCCTTCAGGGGAGATTTACTGCCCTAATGGCAGAAGCTGTGAAGGTCAGCTGAAAGCTTCAGGTCTGTCTGCCTAGGGACAGGGAATTCCTAAATAATTTCAGCAGTCCCTGAAAATAATGATTGTTTTCAGTAACTTGATGACAAGCAAATGACTACCCTATAGAGCAAGGAAGTCTGCTTCTCCACTGGGAAGAATTCATTTGCTGAATTTCTGAGTATGATGACAGTAACTGACTGTGGGCAGAGTCAACATGACTATGTGACATCATAAACAAGCCATTAAACCACAGGCACAGCTCCCGGAGTTTGTGGAGGGTTGTCGTTGCTCCCTTGGAAGATGGCACAGCTTTTGTTTTTCATACTATTTCCTTTGCTCTCCTCGGGGCTGTGCAACATGGTGTTTTATTGTCCGTCACCAAACCTCTATTGTCCGTCCATACATCTCTTAGATGTATGAGATGACTATAGCTACATTCTTTGGCGGGTTTGATCTCAAATTAGGTTAATATCCATAAACTTTGTGAGATAGAAACGTATTCTGATTGCTGAAGTCAATTCTTCATTTACTGAGAGAGGTTTTCCTGTTTCCATGGGAGGTTCCCCATGACCTTCTATCTGCCTGTGTGTGGGTCAGCCCATCAAATATCAGAAGAAGGCCAGAAAGGCTGGGATGAGAGTGTGAAGGTGCCAGAAGTTCGTGTGTGTGCTGTGGCTCAATGTCCCTCCCAGGGCATGACCAAGGCAGATACTGATGGCCATTCTCATTCAGCCTTCACCTAGTCCACTTATGACCAACTTCCTAGCATCTTGCATATTTTTCCCCACTAATTACATGTTTAAATTCTCAAAATAACCTTATCACAGATGTCACATTGTATTTGTGGACAATTCCACAAGTATTTGTCTAGTTAGTGGTCCCCTCCATCAGTTTAGTCTCAAGGGAACAAAAAGTAGAAAAAAGAAACATACCCATAGTGTGAGGCAAGGATGTGGAATACACATATCAAACAGTTGAGTTCTTAAGACTTGGCTTAATTTTGTAGCTGACAAAAGCATTATTCAAACAATGGTGAACTACAATTTCCTATACTCCATATCATCTTCTTTCCGTTTCAATTTCTAGATTTCAATTCAATTTCAATTTTCTTCAAACACATATGGTTGCACGTAAAGTCACATGGTCTCAGATCTTGAGGAATACCAAATTGTACTATTTCCATAAAATCTTCACGAATCCATCTCTTCCCCTTCTTGGCCTTCATTTGCCTTTCTCAGAGGTGATGTAGACTTCCTCCTTTCACCTGTACATCAGGCATCTCATCTTAGCCTTAAAAAGTCTTTGAAAAATTATTTCTTGAATCTCTTACAGCCTTCTCTGTTCCTCTTAGGTTTTACCTCTTTCATTTTCTACCAATTTCCCATGGTCATTTAGTGGTGTTCCTTTTTTTCTCTTTCTCTCAAACTAGATTCATGAATAAATTAAATGACACTATCTACACATATATGCATGAGCTATTTGGCTTATTTTTATCCTTGCTTTAAGGTAAAACTCATTCAGTTTTAACAATTAATTATTTTATATTGGTGTGCTGGTATATATATACCCAGAATAAACACAGAAGAAAAGTTATTGGTTTTCTAAATACTAGGCCATTACCTCACTAATTGCTATTCTTGTTTAGAGCTACTTATGCAAGCTTGAAGGTCATAATTTAGCCTTGCTTCCTTAAATAAGTGTCTGCCTCATTTTTCTTCCTTTATTCAAACTTGCTTTCTCTCTTTTTCTTCATCCTTCAGTTTGATTATTAATCACTTGTTCTTGTTTTCCACAAAACTTAGATTAAATTTCTTAATAAAAATATCCCAAATACTAAATCAGCATTTCCCATGCAGCAAAAGACATAGTCATTCCCACTGTGTGGAGGATTTGCCATCTATCCTCCATAACATCTGTTTCCAAAAACAAAGTCAGATGTATTACTTTGGTTGATTTTTATATTTCAGTTTCTGGCTTCTCAGAGCTCTGGATTTATTGCCCCATTAGTATGATTTGGTCCCTTTTTCATTTTTGTATTGTTGACCTTCCATCTATTCACTGATACAATTACTTTCTCTCAAAAATGGAAATAAATCTGCCCAAACTTGGGTAGAATTACAATTCACTCTTTCAGTTGACTAACTTGATTAGTTTCTCACTTTTCTTTAAGAGAAGTGGATTTTTCACATCATCTCTTTGTCCTTGCTTGTCTACTAGAGTCAGCACCTTATACTAATTTGGTAAGAGTCAGATGGCAGTGGTTACACATAAGTTTTTCCAACACCCAATAAATTCAGGACTAGTCCCCTAAGATTTAATCAAAATAACCCTCTAGCACTTGGCTATGTGAACAAACTTTTTTTGAAGTTTTCAGTGAAAGGAACTAGCATTTACTAAGTGTCTTCCATGCATCTGCCATTTCACCACATTAACTCATTTAATTACGGCAGACTTATGAATTATGTTCTTTTCTCCTTGTTTTGCGAATAAGAAATCAACCACCTCACAGGTGAAGTGACTGCACAAGTTACATAGTTGCTAAATAGTGTCCAAGTTGGCCTGACATCAGAATAGCTGCTTTGTCCATAATATACTATATCATATGTAATATATCATTTGTCTCTAAACAAATTCTGCCTTTCAAGAAACAGAAAAGCAAGACCTACCAGCCTACCCTCTCTCCAAGTCAGAATAATAATAAATAAAACTCACATTCTTTGTTAATGGCCAACCATATATTATTCCCAGACAAGATGGGGCAAGCAAGTAATTCCATGACTGTTCACGCTGGAAAGTTTCTAAGTTGATTTAGATCTCTATCCAAACTATTCTTACAATTTAGTATTACCAATAACTAGCTCCTGCATTTATCAAAATTTATTACCTTGTTCTAAATATTGTTGACTCTGAGTTTACACAGCATGCTTGTGTCTACAAAATAGCTATCTGTCCATCAGGAAAAAAGAAACAAACTTTTACAGTTTATCTGTGTGGCACAGCTAACAATAAAATATTGACTACGTATTAGAGAACACATAGATTTTCAACTACACACGTCCATTTTCTCCAAGCTGTTAAGCATGTAAATTCTGATATCATCTCTTATTCATTTTTCTTTTAATTTCTTTGTTTTTCCTCTTTCTGTCCATTTCCATAAACTTGGCCCATAGATTTGTATTCCTTTGTTGCCGTAAAACCATCCTAAATGCAGTCTCTCTGTCTCTGAGTCATAGGACATGCCACCATAGCCAGACTAGTCTTTTTAAAGCTTTGCTTTCATCCTTTTACCCCCATGCTCAAGAATTTCAACAGTTCTGCCCATTTCATCAAATATGAAATTCCTCTTAACTGCTGAGCACTCAGAAATCAAGCCCTGCCCACGTCCAAACGATCCCTTTGATCAGTCCAGTTCTCTCTTTGGGTTCTAAATGAGTCTGTGCTATGCATGAGTCTGTTCTACATGAGTCTATGCAGACTAGAGTCCCACATCTGTGCTGATAGCTATGTGGCTGTCTTGATCTGGTACCACTCCCGTTGTATTAGTGTGTCTACCTGAATGTGCATATAGTGAGAATGAACCGCTGGTAGCAGCCACAACCTAAAGCCACCAGGGAGCCTGAAGAAGACACATGAAAGGTAGTGGAAACTCTGCAGCTATAGGAACTGAGTTTTAGCAATGGACCTAGGTGGGATAAGGAAGGCAAAGAAGAAAAAAAACTGATAGAAATGGGGTTAAACAAGTGTTACTCTTATTGGAATCAGGATCTTGGAAATAAAGTGTGATTCTATTTCTGGGACTTTGGGAAGAAATTGGAGATCCTCAGAAGTCAATGAACAAACTGGAAAGGTTTCTATTCTCCTAGTATATAAGCAGACAATTTAGATGCTGAAGAGCAACTTATCCATACCTATGAGCAAAGTAACTCAAGCCTGCAAAGATCAAAAGCAATGTCAGGGTACCTGAGAAAGCCTCACAGCACTGAATCTCCCAGGGGTGATTCAGTAGCTTTCAAGAGGAGTTAGCAAGAGACAAACTCCTCCTTTCACAGAGGCCACATCTGCTCAGTCTCACAATGCTCTGCAACTTCCTTGTCAGTCCAGGATCTGTTTCTAGGTGTATGCACAACTTATGTGGACGTGTCACAGGTGAGGGGCAGTGTCTTTACTCTAAATCCTAGAGATGGAATAGCCAGGCTAGAACCCTGACTTCAAAATGTTTTCCTCTCTTGAAACTCATGCATCCTATTATTCAACTGTATGTGACTCTGGACGTCCGTGGGTGGAAACTAACACGTTGATGGGCTTCAGAGGGCCCAGGGGAACTCCTTTTGAAGTAGCTGGATGGTAGCAAGTGATCCTAGTGATGCCATTCACATTATTACCCAACATTTTCTCTGGCAGGGGCAAGTTGTGGCCAGAGTTTATTGTCAAATATTAAATATCTAACAATAAGTTTAACCAGGCTAGGTATGGCCATATTCTAACTCATTCTAAAAAGAATGAATTTTATTTTTCTTTTCTTTTTTTTTTTTTCATTTTTTTGGATTCATTGAGAGTACAAAGAATTAGTTTATACTGGTTGCATTTGTTAGGTAATTTTCATCTTCTAATTATTTCCCTCCCCCAAGAGGTGTGCCATACACCGTGATTCCCCAATCAAATCCCTCCTCCTTTCTCCTCACTCCTGCATTCTCCTACCCCCACCATGTATTAGTTCATCTACTGCCTTCATATTAGAATTGAGTACACAATGTTCTTGGCTTCTCCATTCTTGTGATGCTTTACTAAGAAGAATATGTTCCACCTCCATCCAGGTTGATACAAAAGATGTAAAGTCTCCATCTGTTTTAATGTCTGAATAGTATTCCGTGGTATACATATACCACAGCTCATAATCCATTCCCGGGTTGATGGGCATATTTAGGTTGTCTCCACATTTGGGCAATTGTAAATCGAGCTGTGATAAACAGTCTAATGCAAATGTCCTTATGATAAAATGATTTTTATTTTTTTCCTTCTGGGTAGATACCCAGTAATGGGATTACAGAATCACAAGAATAAATTTTAAAGAGCCCCATAATTGTGCAGTCAGCACTGGGAATTCAACAAAAGGTTTATTTTCAGCATGATATTCCCAAGAAAATGTATAGTCATAGTTAGTGAGCTCTGTCAAATTATTTAACCTCTTGAAGTCTCAAAACTGTGCATAATCATGGCACCATAGTCCGTGTTGTAGCATTACTGTGAGGAGGAAATGGGATCATCTACATAAGTGAAGTCCTGAACATGCTGCCCGGCTCTCAGTAAGTGCTCTCACGTGAGAAGCTTTATAACGTCATCGGTAATGCACACAATAACTCCTCGTTTTGCAGCATTGTTTGGAAATACAATGTATTTGGTAAGTAACCAAAGCCAAATTCTATATTAAAATTTCAAATCTCCAAATTTTATTTGGGAATATTTCTCAAATGTGTTCCTTATGCTTGTCTTCTTAATTACATAAAGTGAAAGGAGGTACGACCAGGGGTCACTGTGGGAAGGATGTCATGCTTTCTCTTTAATCTCCGCATTTTCAGTTGCTGTGTGTTTTTAAAAATTAGAGCCCAGGCTGGGCACAGTGGCTCACACCTATAAATCTAGCACTTTGGGAGACCAAGATGGGCAGATCACTTGAAGTCAGGAGTTCGAGACCAGCCTGAGCAACGTAACAAGACTCTGTCTCTACAAAAAAATAGAAAAATTACTCAGGTATAGTAGTCTCAGCTACTTGGGAGGCTTAGGCAATTGGATCACATGAGCCCAGGAGTTTTGACATTGCACTGAGCTATGATGATATCATTGCACTCTATTTTGGGCAGCAAAGTAGGACCCTGTCTCAGTAAACAAACAAACAAAAAATACACACACACACACACACACACACACACACATATATATATATATATAATATATTTAATGAATTAAAAAAAATTAGACCCCAAAGTGATAGCGATGAGGACTGAGAAGCTCAAGGCTAACACTAAAATTATTTCAAGCTTAATATTTCCATATCCCCAAATAACTATCAAGTCCGGAGGGGAAGGAATTAATTTGTTCATTTAACAAATATCTACGTGCCCTAGAAGAATGGAATTGTCATAAACTGAGAGGGGAAAGACTACTGGAGGAGAAGTCTGAAGGGAAAAACAAAGTTCAGGTTAGGAAAGTGTCCACTTCAAGGTGTCTGGTAGATATTCAGGTGGCAACAGCAAGTACGGCATTTGGATATCAGTCTGAAGTTCTAGAGAAAGATCCAGAAACAGCCCTTCATACTAACAATCAACGCTTCAACAAAGGCGTTAAGATAATTTAATTAAAAATATTTTCAACAGATGCTGCTGGAAGTACATATTTACATGGAAAAAAAGTAAGCCTGGACTCCTACCTCACACCATACCTATACATTACTCTGAGATGGATTATACCTCTCATTGTAAAAATTTAAGCTAAAAACTTTTAGAAGAAACATTTAGGAAACATCTATACCACCTTGAGGTAGGCAAAGATGTCTTAGAGTGGGCAGAAAAAACCCACTAACCATAAAACTGTGCAAAACTGAAACTTAAACTTTATCAAAATTTAAAAGTTCTGGCTCAGTGCCTATAGTTCAGTGGTTATGGCACTGGCCACATGCACTGGGGCTGGTGAATTCGAACCGGCCCGGGCCTGCTAAACAACAATGACAAAAACAATAAAAAAATTAACCGGGTGTTGTGGCAGGTGCCTGTAGTCCCAGCTACTTGGGAGGCTGAAGCAAGAGAATCACTTAAGCCCATGAGTTTGAGGTTACTGTGAGCTATAAGGCCATGGCACTCTACTGAAGGAGACATAAGGAGACTCGGCCTCAAAAAAAAAAAAAAAAAAAAAAAAAAAAATTAAAAGTTCTTCTAAAATTAATTAAAAATAGCCTGAGAATGGGAGAAAATATTTACAATGTATCTGATAAATGACATGCATCCAGAATATCTAAAGATCTCTCACAAATTGATAATAAAATGATAACCACATTTTAAAAATGAATGTAAGTCTTAAATTGTCACTTCATTTAAAAAGATACAAAATTAACCAATAAGCACCTAAAAATTGTGCCCAACATCATTCGTCATAAGGAAAGTACAATTATAACACCCGTGAGATACTACTTCAAACCCACACAGGAACGTCCAACCTGCGGCCCATGGGCTGCATGTAGATTATATAAGGACTTTTTGCTTATCTGTGGTGACAGACAGCATGAAAATTATGCACAGACCTTGTTGTTTTGCTCATCAGCTTTCCTCAGTGTTTGTGTATTTAATGTGTGGCCCAAGTCAACTCTTCTTCTCTGCTGGCACAGAGAAGCCAAAAGGTTGGACACCCCTGCTAGAATGTCTAAACTTAAATAGGTTGATAATACCAAATGTTGAGGAGGGTGGAACAAGTGGAATACTCTACATTCCTGGTCAGAATTTAAGATGGTACAACCACTGTGGGAAATCATGATGGCAGTTCATTAATTTAAGCATGTTTGCCCTTTGACCCAGCAGTCCCACCCAAGAGAAATGGAAACTTACATCCACAAAGAGATGTGTAAAAACATTCATAGCAGCTTTATTCACAGTAGCCAAAATCTAGAAACAACGCAAATGTGCATCAATGTGTGCATATGTAAAACAAGTGTGGAGTGTTCATACAGAAAATAATATTCAACAACAACAAAAATAATTAAAGACTCGTGTAGCAATATGGATGTATATCCAAAACATTTTGCTGATGAAAGATGTCCCCCCCAAAAGAACATACTATAATAAGATTCTATTTGTAATAATAATAAAATAAGAGAAAACTAATTTATTTTATTTTTTTATAATCATACTTACTTCATTATACTTTTTCTCACTTGTGTCAATCATGTAGAAAACTAATTTATTATGTTAGAAAATAAAAAGCATGATTATCCCTGTAGTCAGGTAGGGCTGACTGGAGATAACAGGAGAGACTTCTCTGAGGTGACAGAACTATGTTCTCTATCTTGGTTTGGGGGTTAGTTGTATATATTAATATATTAGAACTCATCGAGTTGTTCACTTAAGATCTGTATGTTTATTGAATTAAAAACTAATTTTTGATTTTTAAAATAAAGCTACTGTATACAACTGGTTCTGGTCAGCCATCTCCTCCTCCACATTAGCAGTTTAGCTCCCTGTCCTCCCAGCAATATCACAAGATTCTCCTCAGAGGGATCCAGAGAGCATATGGCCGAGTGTGAGCCCTGAAGCCTATTAGGTGCTGCCACTTGTTCTTAGACCTTCTAGCAATGGGGGACATGAGGGACGAATTTATAGAAAAGGCAGAATTAATTTTTATAGACATATCAAATCTGAGTTATACTTCCAGGATTTCACCTGTCCCAATGGTACCTAAGGTTAAAACAACCTTGTTTTACGTAGTTGATCATACTTAGAGCAATTTATGCAAAATTTGCTTGTTCCCACAAGCAGTTTTCTAGCAAGAAAAATACACACTTGTTACATAATTGGTTCAACTATTTTGTGAACTGATTTAAATTTGTATTCCTTTTTATTTTTTCCTGCAGTTTGCACAGATTATAAATAGGGACTGAAATTTACTTCATGTCATCCAGATGGCGGAGCAGGGTCTGGGTTTTCTCCATGCTTCACAATAACCCAGTTCCATCCATGAGATAGGCTCTGATTCTAAGAATATATGAATATTTATTTTTTATAGACTGAGTTATTTATGAATATGAATTATGTAGTAAAAGTCTCAGAAGCTATTGAGATCTTGAAAGAAGTTTGACTTATATTAAGTAATCCCAAGTAACTTCATAAATTTTCAGGGCTATGTTGGGGGTTTCCTGCTTCCTCACCTCAACCTGTGTCAGGTTGATCACAATCACTTCTACTTTTTTTTCCAACTTCATGGAGGTAATGGGTAAATAGAGATTGCATATACTTAAAATGTCCAATGTGAGGTTTTGATATTCAGTACGTACATATTTCAAAATATTTAGTACTATTAAGTTAGTTAACATGACCATCACCTCAAATAGCTACCTTTTGTGTATATGTGTGTTTGTGTTGAGAATTTTTAATATCTACACTCTTAGCAAATTTCAAACATGTAATACAGTATTATTAATTTTAGTCATCATGCTGTATATTGGATCTCTAGACCCTACATATCCTGTGTAACTGAAACTTTGTGCCCTTTGACCACTACCTTCCCACACACCCCGTTGTTCAGACCTCGGTAGCCAACATTCTACCCTCTACTTCTACCAGTTCAACTTCTCTGATGTCACATATAATTGAGATCATGAGGTCTCTAGCTTTCTGTGCCTGGCTTACTTAATGCAACGTAACATCTCCAGGTTCATCCACGTTGTCCCAAATGACAGGATTTGCTTTTTAAATAAGAATGAATGATAGTCTACAGAATGAACTCAGACTTCCTTCTAAGTGACTTGAGGTTACTTCAAGGAATTTGCAAAGGGCCAGGAAACTAGAAACCCAGTCAAGTACTGTGTAAATTAAGTGCACACCCAACAATGATTAAAACTGGTCTATTGATACAGAAATGTATTGTTGAAATAGCATAAAAATTGCATCAGAAAATTCATTTATAAGAATTTAAAATATTTCAAATAAGTGAGAAAGGGGTAGATTATTCACTAAATAGGTAGGGTTAAAAGACTAATAATTTAGGAAAAATAAAGAAGTCTCCCTATTTTACACCAAACAGCCAAATTAACTCCAATTTGGTTAAAGTTTTAAATGTACAAAAAAGACATCATAAAAACAGTAGAAGAAATACAAGTGAATATGAATGTATTCTTGGGATTGGGGTACTTTCTACCTTACTGAAGTCAGAAATAATAAAAGAATTATTGATTTTACTACATAAAACTGTAACAATGTTATCTGTACAGAATGAATAAAATTATAAGGCTATCAACATATAGAAAAATAGCTGTACATTTAAGGTAACCTAAAGACTTAATTAACTTAGTATGTAGATAGGGCCTCAGAGAGGTGATCGTGTCATGAAGGTGGAGCTCCCAGGATGCGATATCAGAGAGTTCTCTAGTCCTCTTTCCACTCGGTGAGGACACGGGTAAGGTATGGCCATCTGCAAACCAGGAGGCAGGCGCTCACCAGGACCCAACCTTGCTGGCACCTGATCTCAGACTTCCTGGCTCCAGAACTGTGGGAAATGGACGCTTGTTGTTTAAGTCAGTCAGTATGGTAATGTGTTACAGCAGCCTGAACTGACTAAGAGAAGCAGCCACAGGCGGCAGACATTGTCTTCCCTCTCTTCGTGGCAAGAGTAAGGCGTCTGGAGGCAGTTCTGGGGACCAGTGGAAGAGCAGGGCCTGGACTATTGTACCATAGTGACTACCTGGTGCACAATTTATAATCTGAGCTCTTAACCTCTCCGAGTCTTACTTTCCCAACTATAATTAGGGATAATAATAATAATTGACCTAATAAAGTTGCTATGAATATTTAATGAGATTATGCTTATAAAGCACTTAACATAATGACTTAATACAATGTATAGTGACTGCTTCACTATTGGCCATTATCTTTATTATGGACCAAGGACCTTAATCCTCTACCTTCTGAATAAAAGTGTGCTAAAGTCCCACAGGATTATTTAGGTTGCTTTTTCACAGAGATTCACATGGTACCTTGGGAAAAATATAGTTCTTCTCATCAGGAGATCTGACCCTAGTCCAAACTGTTGCCTCTAACTACATGAGCACTCCTGACCTCAGTTTTCCCATCTGCTAAATGATTAGTACACTATAGGGTGTCCCAAATTCACCCCTAAAGTTGCCATGCATAGGATGAATGGGAAATTGTAGCTAAATTGTATCTTCACTTACAAAATATTCATTACATAATTTTATAAACAGGTGGCCAAAATGTAGAAAATATTTTGTAAATATTTTGGAAAATTTTGTAATGAGCATTTTGTAAATAAAGTACAACTTGGCTACAATTTCCCATTCTACCTATAGCAACATTGGGGGCGACTTTTGGGACAACTTGTATTTATTGCTGTATCTTTTTTGGTCCAATGTTATACCCTAGAGAAATGAAATCAAAGTCTTTAAACATGGTTGCATCTTCAGTAGGTAAAGATTAAGGTACTTGAGCTACTGTAAGTCACAGTTTTTAATGCCCAAAAAACAAACAAACAAACAAAAAAAAAGAAAGTATATATTAATTTGCCAAAAAGCTTGAATTGTATCAATCTTTTGTACCACTGATTATGTCACATCAATCAGTGATGTGACAATTGACAGTTAAGTATCTTCAAAAAAATTTTAATTACATAATAAAAGAAGTTCATTTAGTATACTACAAGGCATGATTTCCTTTTTGATTTTCGTTAACATTTTTATAAAAATTTTATTACTTCCCTGCGTATTTTTAAGTATTATATTACAGGGCATGATTTTCAACAGTGAGAGGATCTTAGGTGTGCCACAAAAATTTTTAAAGATCATTAATTACATTATTTTAAAAGAAGTTCAAAACACAATAAGTATATTCTTTGTTCACTCTTTTTTTTTTAATTTTGTTAAATTGTTAAATCATAGCTGTGTACATTAGTGCAATCGAGGGGTACAATGTGCTGGTTTCATATACAATCTGAAATATTCTCATCAAACTGTTCAACGTAGCCTTCATGGCATTTTCTTAGTTATTGTATGTAGACATTTGTA
>CAUYPK010108037.1:0-20745 GCA_963574355.1 Loris lydekkerianus | reverse complement strand
GAAGTTTTAGATTTTGATAAAGTCCAACTTATCAAATTTTCTTTTATGAAACTGCATTTTGATGTTGAATCTAAACAACGTCTATCCTAAGGTCACAAAGATTTTCCTTTCCTTTTCTTTTCTTTTCTTTTCTTTTCTTTTCTTTTCTTTTCTTTTCTTTTCTTTTCTTTTCTTTTCTTTTCTTTTCTTTTCTTTTCTTTTCTTTCGTAGAGACAGAGCCTTACTTTATCACCCTTGGTAGAGTGCTGTGGCATCACACAGGTCACAGTAACCTCCAACTCCTGGGCTTAGGTGATTCTCTTGCCTCAGCCTCCCAAGTAGCTGGGACTACAGGTGCCTGCCACAACGCCTGGCTATTTTTTTGCTGCAGTTCCACTGGGGCCGAGTTTGAACCCACCACCCTTGGTATATGGGGCCAGTGCCCTACCCACTGCACCACAGGCACTGCCTAGAAAGATTTTCTTGATTTTTTTCTAAAAAGTATTATGAATTTATGATTTACATTTAGATCTATAACCCACTTTCTGTTAATTGTTTTATATAAGGCATGAGTATGATTTAAACTTCCTCCTTTTTTGTTTGTGCTTATCCAGTTGTTTTAACATTTGTTGAAAAGACTCTCTTTTTCCCCTAAATTGCTTTACATCTTTGGAAAAAATCAATTGTCCACATATATATGTAGATGTATTTCTGAACTCCTTATTCTGTTCTGTTGATCTATTTATGTATTTGGAGTCTAATGTCATGCTTTTGAATACTGTAGCTTTTAATAAGCCTTGAAATGTAGAGTTATTCTATCTACATTATTATTTTCAAAATTGTTTTTGTTATTTTACATATTTTATACTGTCACATGAATTTCAGAATAAGCTTATCAATTTATACAGAAAGTCTGTAGAGATATTGATGGAAACTTCATGAATCTATGTGTCAATTTGGGGAGACATCTTAATCATGGTAGTCTTCTAACTCATGAACAAGGCACATCTGCATTTATTTTGATCTTCTTTACTTTCTTTTTCTTTTTTTTTTTTTTCTTTTGTCCCAGATTTATTAAAATATTACAGCACACAGAAGATAGATTCAAACAGTTCCATGTGGTGTTTTGAAATTCATCCCAACTGTAGGCTGAGTGACCTGGAGGTTGGACAGACTGCCAAAGTCCAAAAGCTTCAGCATTTCCTTAGTGTCAGGATCTACTTCAATGATCTCCTGATCTAGGGCTGAGACCTCAGGGACATAGTTGTCTCTCCTCTCCTTCTCCTCTTCCTGCAGCTTGATGGAGATGCCTCTCTCTGGGCTCCTCTGGATCCTTTTCATCAGGTGTGTGACATAGCCGGCTATCTTGTTGCGTAGCTTCTTGCTGGGAATGATGGCGATCTCCCATCATTTGATGAGGACACACACGCGCTTGTTCGTGTGAAAGTCATTGCCCAGATGGGTGTAGTACTTCTCGATGATGACCCAGGCCACCTTCTTCACGGTTTTGGTGCGAACGCGGCTCATGTTCAAGGGTCCTTGGCAAAAGAGTTCTCCTTTACTTTCTTTCAGTGATAGCTTGTAGTTTTCAACATTCATGTTGTTCTTAACATTTGTCAAATTTACCCCTAATTATTTAGTATGTTTTGGCAGATACTATTGGTAATGTATTGTAAATTTTATTTCTAGTACATAGAAATACAATTGATTTTTTTTGTGTGTATTGACTTTGTTGTTCAACTTATTTATTAGCTGTAGTTGACTTTTTGTACAACACAATATTTTCTACCTAGATGGTCAGATTGCGAGGGAGTAAGAATAATTTTATTTATTCCTTTCCAGCCTGGATTCCTTTTATTTTTTATTACTTGTACTACCCAAAACATCCAGAACAATGTTTTAAAAAGTGGAGAAAAATGGACATCCTTTTCTTTTTCCTAATATTAGAGGGAAAACATTTAGTTTTTACTGTTAAATAAAATGTTAGCTATAGATTTTTGGGTTTTGTAGGTACTCCTTCTCAAACTGAGGAAATTCTCTTCTATTCCTAGTTTGTTAAGGGTTTTTATCTGGATTGATTGGCTTTTGTAAGAACATTGGGTTTTAAAAATGCTTTTTCTTGCATCTATTGATATGACCATGTGTTTTATTGGGGGTTTGTTAATGTGGTGAATTGTATTGATTTTTAAAGCAAATTTAATTGTGGCAAAATCCACACAACATAAAGTTTGTCATATTAGCCATTTTTAAGTGTACAGCTTATTACTGTTAAATATATTCACACTGTTTTGCAACAGAGCTCCAGAACTGGCATTAATTTTTGAATGTTAAACTCATCCTGCATTCTTTGGAAAAATTACACTTGGCAAGGATTTATTATACTTTTTATGTGTTGGATTTGATTTGTTAAATTTTAATATGGATTTGATTTGCTAAAATGTTGTTTAGAATTTTGCATCTATATTTTTGAAAGATTTTGGCTGGTAGTTTTCTTTTCTGGTAATGTCATTATGCTGTTTCAGTATCAGGGTAATGCTGGCATCAAATAAGTTGGGAAGCATTCCTTTTTCAATTTTCTGGAGAAGTTTGCATAGAATTGTTATTGTTTTTCCCTTTAGTGTTTGGTAGAATTTGTTAATAAGGAAACTAAAGTTTTCTTCACTAGTGGGAAAATTTATGACTACAAATTCTATTCCATTAACAGATACAAAGATATTAAGGTTATTTCTTTTTGAATGAGCTTAGTTTGTGTCTTTTAAGAAATTGGTCCATTTCCATTGAGTTATCAGATTTATAGGCTTAAAGTTGCTCATAATTTTATCTTATTCCTTTTTAATATTTGTGAAATCTGTAGGGATGTCACTTCATTCTTAATTTTGTAAGAATAAGGTTATTTCTTTTCTTCCTGATCAACCTTGCTAGACACTGATTAATTTTATTGATTTTTAAAAGTCAGCTTTTGGTTTCATTGATTTTTTTTCTATTGTGCTATTTTCTACGTGTATTTCATTGATTTCTGCATCAAACTATATTTTATTTCTTATTGTTTTATATTTAACTTTCTCTTGTTTTATTATTGCTATGTCTTCAAGTAACTAATCTTTTCTTCGGCCATGTTTAATATATCCTGTTTTATTATGCAGAAAAATACTCTGCATAATAAATCCTATGCAGAGTATTTTTCTCCTAAGACATTATAGTTTTATCTCTAGGTTCCATTGGCATCTTTTTGTCTCTTTTTTCATGTCTCTACAGTTATAATTATTTAGCTATAAATACATATAGAACATATAGAATACAGTTATAGCTATTATTTTGACATCTAAGCCTGTTAATTTTAAATCTATCTCAGTTTTTGAGCTGTCTTTATTGATTGATAGATTTAAAATTAAATCTATCTCAGTTTTTGAGCTGTTTTTATTGATTGATTATTCTCCCTGTGTTTTCTTGCTCCTTTACTTACCTGGTACTCTGATTAGGTGCCAGGAATTGTGACTTTTACCTTGATGGGTAATGAATCTTTTTTATGCCTAAAAATCTTCTTGAGCTTTGTTTTGGGATGAATCAAGTTAGTTGGGAACAGTTTCACTTTCTTGGGTCTTGCTTTTATGACTCTGGCATATATGAGTAGTCTGGGGCTAATTATTCCTTACTACTGAGCAAGACCTTCTTGAGTACTCCACCCAACGCTCATGAATTGTGATTTCTTTCATCTGTCTGGGGAAGAAACAATATTCCAAGTCCCGGGTGAGCATCAGACAATGTTCTCTAATCTTTTCAAGTTATTTTTTTCTTATCAAATGTTTTCTCACGTGGATCTGTTAGTCAGTACTCTGCTGACTATCAGAAGGGAGTCCTCTGCAGATTTAGGGGGGTCTTTCTCTGTACAGCTCTTTCTTTTTATTACTCTGTCCTGTTAACTTTAGCCCATTTGGTCTCCCCCTCTTAGCTTCATTGCCTCAGTTCAAGGATCCTACTGGGCTCCACTCGTATTTCTCTTCTTGCTCTCAGCCTAGGAACTCCCTGAAGGCAGCAAGCCAAGATAATCATGGGTTTACCTGGTTGTTTCTTGTCTCTCGGGGGTCACCATCCTTTGTTGTCTTATGTCCAGTGTCTTGAAATTGCTTTTTTTTTTTTGGCATTTTGTATTTATAGTTTGTTTCAAGCAAGAGGGTAAATCCTGTCCCTATAACTTCATCTTGGTCAAAAGTGAAAACCTCTTGGCATCCACTTCTTACCACAGATTTCTGAGAGCTTAGTGGAGCAACCCACTTCTGAAGGGACAGAGGCATTCTCATGAATTTTTCTAGGGAAGAGGAAAATGCTCTTCTCTGTGTCTACCTCATCAACTTCCCTTCAGTCCTTGGAGAGTGAAGAAGACCTCCATGTTTATCAGGGCTCCACTATTAGGAAAGAACAGAAGTTAGAGGAGAAGAAGGAAGCTCTGATGGCTGCAGACCAGATAAGAGGACATCAACCAGATGGGAAGCTGGAAACATAGGCTGCTAGCAGGACAGACCAGCATAAAGAAGAGACTGCATAAAGACTAGCATAGGAAGAGACTGGCATAAAGATGCATGTTCCCCTTCAAAATCAGGTAACTCTACTTGCCACTGTCTCTAATAGGAAATCAACCTATTGGCAGCAACAGAGGGAAGCGGATCAAGTCAGGAGCCTCTTTCTGTGATGGCAAGCAGCTACCTACACCGGGTGACTTCTCTTCTCTCTCTTGATTCCCTTTCTTCCTTCAACGTCAGAGGAACCAGAGCCAGAAAAGAAAGGAGGAAGAGTAAAAGCCAATGGCACATCTTTTGTAATATGTAATGTGGGGTATAAATCTGGCCAATATTGAGGCAAGGAGAGGAGGTGCTATGGAAATTAGATATGAGACAACAGATGTGGATGGGCTAGATGGGATGTTTAGTGACCGATACTGGCAGGAAGACAATGGGAACTGCCTGGAGAAGTCATCAGAGATGAGGCTGAGAGATAGAACAAGTCCTGGTTAACTGCAGTGTCTAGAGGACATAAATTGAACAATTTATACTTATCCTCAACACGGGGAGGCTTCTCAGGAAACTGGTTATGTCTGATCTTCTAACAGCAGCTGGAGATAGGAACTGTGCTGAGTGCTGTCCATACATCATTTCATTTCTCTTTCTAACCTATAAGCTACATACTAATTTATACCCCTCATTTGAGATGAGGGAAACCAAGGGACAGTTGATTTGCCTAAACATAAGAGTATGGAAATTTCACATGTATCTCGCCAGTTCATAGAAAACCCTATTCTCCTTAACCCTTTTGCTCTTATTCTTGCTTTTATAAACATTTTTGCTGTGTTCAGAGTGTTTTCCATTTCCCTAAGCTCTTTTCTGTCAATCCACCTTCTAATGAGGCAAGGAAAGTTTAGTAACTGGAATGGAAGTGGATAAGGAAAGGGGACGTTTGGGGGAAACATTCATTTTATGCTGATGAAATAAATGTTGGATCAGTGCACACAGAGCTGTGTCTGGGTGAGAGGCTTCAAATCAATCGCTTAGCCTCCTTGCACTTTAGTTTCCTTACAGGTGAAATGAGCATTGCAGTAGCATGTATTTCACTGGGTTGAAGTCAGGACCAAAGTGTTAGCACAGACGGAGCCCTTGATCAGTGCCTGGGGCGGGTTCGGTTCTATCTAGTATTAACCACTGTCATTATCTGCCCTTTATTACTCAGTAAGTTCTCTTCTCCACTGAAAGAAAACGTCCAAACGAACCCAAACATAGGCTCTTCTTTTCTCCTCCACATCTTTACTCCCCCTTCTATCATTATTCTATGTCTAATAATTAGCCTCAAGAAACATATTTTTGCACAGCAAAGAACACTTTCCCCATTCACAAGAGAAAGAAAAGGAATACTTTTTGCTATTCCTGCAGAGAACTCCCTTTGGACACTGGATTTCTGCCCAGCTTTTCAAAGCACATCTTTGGATACACTGCTAGAGGTGTCAGAGTGAAGATTTCGGCCTGGCTTTGTCTGGTTACCCAGATGAGAAATCGCAGTCCTCTTCCACAGTGCGCGGTGGGCTGTGGTCCCTCAGGGTCCCTGCAGTACCTTCTGTGTGCACCAGGGGGCAGGTGCCGCTTCGGAAATTCAGGTGAGGCCGCTGCACAACCCGTTCTACCTGGGCTTGGATTGCTCCGGGCTCACTCGGGAGAGTCCTAGTAACACAAACGTCCAGGCTTCTCCTCTGAAATTCTGATGCTGTGGGTTCTGTGTGGGGCCCACACTTTTATAAAGCGCTGCAGGTTATGATTCAGCTTGTGGCAGGGCTTGTGTTTGGAAGCCACTGCTTTAGGGTTTCCGGAGGGTTACAGGCCAGCGTGCCTTGTAACCATGCAGCACAGATCCGCCGCCTGGGATTCTGGAAATCAGAGAGTGAGGGATTTTACCGGGTGTCAGAGTTGAGAATGACCTTAGCTGCTCAGGCAGTAACGATATGAAGCCTGAGGCCACAGAGGACTTGCTCACAACAGAGCCCAAGTTCAGGCCTCCGCCCTGCTCCCCGGCACCGCTGACCGCAGCGCTCTGTGGTTATCACACTGTCATTTCCCCACTAGCCTGGGGACCTGAAAATACTTTTGGGGAAACTCCGGGAAGGACCCTCCTCTCTGAGTCAGTGTCTTTAGCTGCTTTTGGAACAACTCCAAGCCCCAAATAATTCAAAGCTTTGTGAAACATGTCTTTGCCTGATTCAGGGTTCACGCTTGGGGCGGGGCGGGGGTGGGGGTCGTCTCCAGAGGCAGCGTCTTAACCGCCCCTCAACGCTGCCTCCCTGCGGTCCCGCGGCTGTGATAGCGACAATGCTGCCCTCTGCCGCGGCTCTGGGCACTGCGCTCCTGTCTTCTCGGTCATCGGACAAATCAAACCCTGAGCCTCAGTTTTTCTTCTGTGAGACAGGGATAATGATTACACGAGAAAACGTGTGGCATTCTGTGTGTATCTTTTCCCTGTACCCCTCTGTCTTTTAACACTTTAAAGTTGGACTCTGGCTTCACACAGGAAAATGTATAGCCTATCCAGGGGTCCTTAAACTACGCCCGCGGACCACATGAGGCGGTGTGATTGTATTTGTTCTCGTTTTTTTTTTTTTTTTTTTTAACTTCAAAATAAGATATGTGCAGTGTGCATAGGAATTTGTTCATAGTTTTTTTTTTTTTAAACTACAGTCCAGCCCTCCAACTGTCTGAGGCCCCCTGTTTAAAAAGTTTGAGGACCACTGGAACTTTCTAGAAGGGCAAATTGGGCCCAGAAAGCTGCGAGATTTACACAAGGAACCACTGTGAGAGGAGGACTAGCATCTTCGTGTCCCCAATTCTGGCCACCTGCTCTTTCCTCCCTGTCTCAATCACACATCTGTCCTGCAGCCTCTGTCACGGAGACTCTCTCTGTTGTCTCAGGACTATTCTAAATAGTCCGGGCTATTAGCTGGTGTTTCCCCCTTCCTCTTTTCCTTCTAGCAACATTTAGTGAGGACCTGTTTTATTTTGGGCCTTATATTAGGTTTTTGTTAGAGAACCTTATCTTTAACAGAAGATATAGGTATAAAATAAATGTTCCATGGTAGATTAATTATTCACATTTTTCTCTTATTTAGCAATAAGCATTTGCTTTGTGCTAAACTCTTTTTAGGGAGGCTGTGGGGGAAGCCAAGAGGAATGGATGATGGCCTGATCCACAGTGCTCTTGAGGAGCAGGCAGAGTTTTGGGGGCAGGGAAAGAGAGTCACACACACCAAGACTGATAATTAGCATCCAGGAGAAGGCGCAGTAGACATCACAGTTGCAGTGTGAACCTTAGTGGCAGGAGGTTACTTTGGTTTGAGGTTAGAAGTCTGAGAAATTAGACATTGTTGCTGCTTCTGATTTTCTGCCCAGCCCTGGGACTGCACTTTGTCAGTCTAATTAATCCCTAGACTCCCCTTCTCTTTTAACCTCTCACATGACTGGATCCTTGGGCTTTTGTCTCAGACCATCTTCCCTTCTCATTCCATGTGTCTTTCTGGAGTATTGTCCATTTTCCTGCTTCGGTGATCATCTATGTCTCATGGCTTCTAAATTTATGTCTCCAGAGGAAAGTGTTTCTATGAGTATTTTTTTTTTTTTTTTGAGACAGAGTCTCACTTTTTTGCCCTTAGTAGAGTGCTGTGGCATCATAGCTCACAGCAACCTCTAACTGTTGGGCCCAAGTGATTCTCATGCCTCAGCCTCCTAAGTAGCTGGGACTATAGCCAGCCACCTGCCACAATGCCTGCCTATTTTTAGGGGTCTTGCTCTTGCTCAGGCTGGTCTCGAACCTGTGAGCTCAGGTGATCCACCTACCTTGGCCTCCCAGAGAGCTAGGATTATAGGAATGAGCCACCGTGCCCGAATTTATATGAGTTTTTGATCCTTTACATCCTTCTGCCTCCTGAACATCTCTGATCAGACAGCTCAAATGCCACATATCCAGAGTGGAACCCATTTCTCCTCCAACCTGCTTGTCTTCCTTGAACTCATTTTCTCAGTCAGAAACCTGAAGATGATCAGGCACAGTGGCTCACACCTGTAATCCTAACACTTTGGGAGGCCAAGGCAGGAGGATCACTTAAGCCCAGGAGTTTGAGGCTACAGTGAGCTCTGATGATACCAGTGCAGCAGCCTGGGCAACAGAGCAAGACTCTGTCTCAAAAAAAAAGAAAGAAAGAAAGAAAGAAATCTGATGTCATTCCTGACCCCCTCAGCTCCCTCACTCCTCCAACATCCCTATAATCACATTTGTTGAATCATAGGATCTTGGCCTTCTAACCACCCATCACAGATTTCTTTCTCACCTATTCATATTTTTTGCTACTATCAGATTTCAAGTATGATTAAGACTCACCTGGATTATTATAATAATATTTTACCCAACTGGGCTTCTGACCTTGTTTGGGTTTTGCTCACTAATTAGTTCTCCACCCTGGACCCAGAGGAGTCTTCTTAAAGAAAACAAACCAATCCACTCCGTCACTTACAGCCCTTCAGCACCTTCTCTCTGTCACAGAGTAAACTACACACTCCTGAAGGTGGCACCTGTAACTTGTCATGAGTGGAATCATGTCCCCCAGAATGGTATGTTGAAGTTCTAACCTTTGCTATGTCAGACTGTGGCCCTATTTGAGAATAGAGTTATTGAAATGTGATCAGCTCAGATGAACTCGTACCAGATAAGGACAGGTTCTCAGTCCAATATAACTGAAATCCGTAAAAGAAGTGGGAATTTGGGACACACACTCTCATAGAATGAGAGTGGCCATGTGCACTGGAGGCAGAGATCGTAGTTACTGATAAGTTGCCACAAGCCAGGGGCTGTTGCCAGAAGCTGGAAGAGACAAGGAAGGGATTGTCCCCACGAGGCTTTGGAGGGAGCGTGACCCTGCCAATGCCTCAATTTTGGATTTCCAGCCTCTGGAACCACGAAACTACAAATTTATGTTGCCTTAGGCCACCCAGTTTGCAGTAGTTTGCTATGAAGGAAATGAATACAAACTGGCATAATCCAAACGCCAGCGTCTTTTTGTCTGCAGTCAGGTGCCTCCATTCACTCTGCTGTCTCAGGCACTCTGGTCATGTACAGCTTTCCAAACACACCATATACCTGCACACCTTTGCTCACGCTCATCCTCTGCGTGAAAGGCTCTTCATCTTCTCTACCTGCCCACCTCGTCTCCACCTGACTTGTTATGACCTCTTTATGTGCATAATGCAATGGTATATTGCAAAACTATTAAGAATAGAGTATAAATGTCTTACCACAGCAACTAAGTAAGTGAGGAGATGGTTATGTTAATCAGTTTGATGTAAGCATTCCACATTGTATATCAAATCAGCACATTGTACCTCATAAATGCATTAATGCAAGAATTAATTAATAAAGATTAATTAATAAAGAAAAAAAATAAGGGTGGGGACTCTTCTCTCTTCTTTATCCCCAGGGACCTATCATCGCCATTGACCAAGCATAATGCTGCAAGAACTTGTTTGAGTTTGGTCACGTGTTCTCCCATGGTTTATGAGGTTGGTGGGCGGTGGGATGCAAAACACTCCTTCTTTGCTTCTTCCTGGGGTGCCAAAGAGGATGCTACCCCGATTTTGCCACCTGCAAAGGTGATCAACCACAGGGAATGACTTCTCAGAAACCTCCAAATTGCCAAATGCTTCTTCCCCCATGCTGTTGCCAAGGTTCTCAAGTAGGCTTGCAGGAGGGGGACGCAGAGAAAGGGATTTTGCATGTTCCTTTGAGCCCAATACCTAATCACTGTCTGTCTTCAAATGAAAAATGGGGAAAACACTAGCCAACTGTTGTTTAGTGACCCCAACCCCCACCCCTTTAAAATAAACACTCTTTTCAATTAGAAAGATTTGTCACCAGGGACAGTAATTCCGTGTCCTACCAAAACAAACACAGTTGTAATTAGTTTTATCCAGGAAGAAAATTAACTCTGTTTATCTTAGCATAATTAATCATTGACCTCTTTCTGTTCAGGCAGCTGGGGGAGGGCACAAGAGTTGGGGGGTTGTTGTGATCTACAGCAAAGGGGCATTCCAGGATCCATCTATCTCTTCTCTTAGTTGCACAGCTGTCTGCATGAATTATTTGAAATAATATTCTTAGCCAAGAGTTGTGAAGCTGCCTCAGAGTCAGACTTGCAGAGGCACTAAATAAGGCCATGGTTTTATGGTTTCAGTCTGAGGAGAATTTTAGATAAGTATGTATCACATGAACATTAAGGCAAACTGTGGACCCTGAGACGTACGTGGCTCCTTCTGTGCCTTTCACCCTGACCTCTGTGAGTCTTGGGAATGGGGAATAGCCTTCAGGAAAAGAGGTTAGTCTTGGTTGTGGAGGAAAGGCTGTTGGCTCTGGTGAGGAGGACCAGGCTTTGGGGTTACAGTACCATTTCTGACTGTGACATCCTCCAGCTGCCTGACCTTAGGTAAGTTACCTTGTTTTTCTGAATCATAGTCACCTTCTAAGTTTAAAAAAAAAAAGCAGTGTATGTGTGGGTGGGGGGTGTCAGAGTTAGTAAGTTATACACAGGGATGGAATAGGATTAGAAGCGAGGTAATTCAGGCCCCCACCACAGGGCTGGCACCAGGTAGTTATTCAGTGAACACGGGAACATTTTGTCATTCTTGCTGAACTGACTGAGGTTACAGGGATGAAAGGAAGTGTCTTTTCTCTTTATTACAATAGACCCATAACTCACAGAGCCCCTTCTGTGTGCTGGGCTTTGCACCAGGCCCTGGAAATATTAATAGAAAGAGGGATTAATTGTGACCCCATCTTTATGGAGCTCACCGCCCACTGAGGAGAGACATAACTGCCCACTGCGGAGAGAGAACCAGTGTGTTCTAATAAATGCTAAGCCAAAGACACAGGTGTGGGATCTCCCTGGTAGAAATGCATGCAGAGGCCGAGGGAGGCTGATTTCACACACTTAGGCCATTCCCATGATGTGTAATACCACACCTAATCCTCATGATATCCTAAAAACAGGCACAAGGGAGGGGGCCCTTTGCCCAACCACAAGGCTAGAAGATGCAGCTGGGGTGTGGACCGGCTTTGTCTGATGCAGAAGCCTGTGCTCTGTCAGTGTCACCTCGGAGGTCCCGGCTGGGTTTTCATAGCTGGTGTCCTGCTCTGAGACCTGAGTCAGGGATCATAAAGCAGCCTGGGCCCCAGCGCCAGTGTCTGGAGACCCCAGAGTTAACATTGCAGCTCGTTGGGCCTCACCTCCGGCTCTTCTGAATCAGGGGGATGATTTTAAAGAACTACCTAAAGTGATTCTTAGGTTCTTACCATCTGCAGGCGTCCTCAAACTTTTTAAACAGGGGGCCACTTCACTGTCCCTCAGACCATTGGAGGGCCGGAGTATAGTTTAAAAAAACAAAGCTATGAACAAATTCCTATGCACACTGCACATATCTTATTTTGAAGTAAAAAAAAAAAAAATAAAATGGGAACAAATACAATCACACTGCCTCATGTGGCCCGCGGACCACATTTTGAGGACCCCTGTTTAGAGTCATAAAAATCTAGCTTTTGCTCCTGATGTTGAGATGGCTTCTCCCAGACAAGTTCTTAGGGTGGGGTTGGGGGAGCTTGTCTTCTAGAAAGGGGAAAAGAGAGTGGTGAAACCACGGAGGGCCATGTCCTGAGCTGAGAGGGATGGGGGGGGGGTGAGACACGGTTAAAGAGCTCACACTGGGGGGAGTGTCCCCAGGTGATGGGCCAGGCACCTGCTGTGAACACAGACTGCTTGCTGCGCACCGGCCTGGAATCGCGTGGGTCATTTCAGAGAGAGCTTCAGGCTGGCGGCACCTTCTGCCCGCTACAACCAGGAGCAAGGCCATCTTAGCTGGTGCGCATGTTGGCAGCAGGATGTGGGGCTTTTGTCTTCCCCAAACATATTAGGAAACTGAGTCAGGAAAACTCAGTTTTTGGTGCTGCAAAGGACTCCAGGGAAGGGAGCACCACATATCCTAAGGGCTGGTTTTTCTAGGCCATGGTGATGTCTGGCCCTGCAGGAGTGGGCACCCAGTTGGTAGGAAACCCCACTGAGTTTGGGAACCCACATCCTGAGAAGTTGCAGAGTCTGACAAGTCAGTTAGAATTGTATCTGGGGTCCCACCTTTGCTAGCAGCACATTGTGCACACTTGGAAACCTCCCTTCCCTCTCACTGCCGCAGTGCCCTCCTCTGTAGAATGGGAATAACAATGTCTGTCAGGCTTTTGTGAGGGTTAAACGGACATGTTATATGTGTACAGATCACCTCATTTAATCTTTGCAACAGACTTTCAGATAGGGATATAATCATTCTCTAATTTATGGTTGAGTGAGAGTGAGGCAGTTCAGCTGACTTGCCCCCCTCCCTTGTGCCTGTTTTTAGGATATCATGAGGATTAAGTGCACCCAAGGTCACCTAACTTCTTAGTGACAGAGCTGAAATGTAAGCCCAGTTCCTGTCTGACTCCAGTCCCCTTGCCTTGCTGGTATTCTGTAATGCTTTTTTTCTATTAACAGAATGAATGAATGAGCACATGTCCTTACATATGGTCATCTCATCCTCTTGAGACTGAGGTTGTCTCCTGTGACTTGTCCTGCCACAGCATGTGGCCCTACTGTCCTGGCTGGGTAATGCTGTGTTTGTGGTTTCTGGGGCCCTCCCTCTGCTGGCAGTGGGAGGCTGTGGGCAGACTCTGGAGTCAGGCAAACCTGGGTCTCAGTATTGCTCAGGAGACCCTCAGTGAGGCAGGTGCTGCCTGGGGATGGGGCTCCCCAGAATCCCGGGTGTCGTAGGGGCATGGAGGTAGGCCAAACGAGGAGCAGGAGACCTCTAGAAGAATTGCCTGAATCTGAATCTGCCTTCTCCATGCCAAGAGGCTGTGGCCAAGAGATGAGGGGCTGCATCATTGGGTTCAAGATGGAGCCTGAGCTTTGTGGGAAAAGAAGGCAGGAGGGTCACAGAAATGATTTCACAATGGATAACCTAGTAAGAACTTCCTATGTGGGATTTAATCAGCATGAAAGTTAGACAAGACTCATTTAAAAAAATATATATATATATATGCTATTTTTTTTTGTCATTGCTGCTCTAAGGAACTGTGATGACTCAGGTCAGCATTTATTAAGCATGTGCTGGTACCAGGCACTTTGCTGGGGAAAGAGGAAAATGGGAACAATGTTCACGCCTGAGTAGAGTGTTAGCTGGTGAGAAGGCAGCGTGTGTGTGTGTGTGTGTGTGTGTGTGTGTGGTATGCCCGTGTGATGTCGGTGGGTGTATGTGTCTGTATCTCTGTGTGTATATGTTTCTGTCAGTGTGAGTTTGTGTGTGTGTGTATGTGGTATGTCTGTGTGATGTCTGTGGTATATATGTCTGTGTGTATCTCTGTGTGTGTCTGTTTCCATCAGTGTGAGTTTGTGTCTGTGTGTGTGTGGTATGTCCGTGTGATGTCTGTGGTATATGTGTCTGTGTGTATCTCTGTGTGTGTCTGTTTCTATCTGTGTGAGTTTGTGTGTGTGTGTGTGGTATGTCCGTGTGGTGTCTGTGGTATATTTGTCTGTGTGTATCTCTGTGTGTGTCTGTTTCCATCGGTGTGAGTTTGTGTCTGTGTGTGTGTGGTATGTCTGTGTGATGTTTGTGGTATATGTCTGTATGTATCTCTGTGTGTGTCTGTTTCCGTCGGTGTGAGTTTGTGTGTGTGTGTGGTATGTCTGTGTGGTGTCTGTGGTATATGTGTCTGTGTGTACCTCTGTGTGTGTCTGTTTCTGTCCGTGTGAGTTTTGCGTGTGGTATGTCTGTGTGATGTCTGTGGTATATGTGTCTATGTGTATATCTGTGTGTGTCTGTTTCCGTCGCTGTGAGTTTGTGTGTGTGTGTGTGGTATGTCCGTGTGATGTCTGTGGTATATGTGTCTGTGTGTTTCTCTGTGTGTGTCTGTTTCTGTCCGTGTGAGTTTTGCGTGTGGTATGTCTGTGTGATGTCTGTGGTATATGTGTCTGTGTGTATGTCTGTGTGTGTCTGTTTCTGTTGGTGTGAGTTTGTGTGTGTGTGTGCGTGGTATGTCCGTGTGATGTCTGTGGTATATGTGTCTGTGTGTATCTCTGTGTGTGTCTGTTTGTGTTGGTGTGAGTTTGTGTGTGTGTGTGTTTCTGTATGTCTGTCCGTGTGTCTGTCTTTGTGTGCATTTTGCATGTGTATCCATGTGCATGTGTATCTCTGTGTTTGCACATCTCTTTGTATGATTGTGTGTCTGTCTGTGTATACTGGCAGGGAGGGAGAAAGCAAGAGAGGGATGTGTGGGTCATGGTGAAAGGTGTATTCTCATTCACAGCCCTGGGAGGATCAGTTACTATACCTACTGGTCAACATCAACTTTGGAGCTGCAACGCTGAGCATAGGAATGTGGCTTTTCATTTGAGGAATGATTTGCATTTCCTGAAAAAGAATCTAGGAGTTGGATTCTCAATAAGCAGTTTTTTTTTTTTTTTTTGGAGACACAATCTCACTTTGTTGCCCTCAGTAGACTGCCATGGCTTCACAGCTCACAGCAACCTCAAACTCTTGGGCTCAAGCGATCCTCTTGCCTCAGCCTCCCAAGTAGCTGGCACTACAGGCACCTGCCACAACACCCTGCTATTTTTAGAGATGAGGTCTCACTCTGGCTCAGGCTGGTTTCGAACCTGTGAGCTCAGGCAATCCACCTGCCTTGACCTCTCAGATCAATAAGAAGTTTTTGTGAGCTGAGCTCTGTGCGACTCCATCCTGTGTG
Source organism: Loris lydekkerianus (assembly GCA_963574355.1). Taxonomy (NCBI): domain Eukaryota; kingdom Metazoa; phylum Chordata; class Mammalia; order Primates; family Lorisidae; genus Loris; species Loris lydekkerianus. The sequence continues at coordinate 5,427 of CAUYPK010108037.1, read as the reverse complement.
CTAAGGAGAGGATGTGAAGAGGCAAAGGGAATGAGACAGATCCATCCGCACTGATCGGTCCCATTGGTGCTGATGGGACCAATTTGCCTTTATGCTCAAACCCCAACTCTAAACACCTAATTTCAGGGAGCTCAGTCTTTTGGACCATTCATGGGAAAAGGACCAGGGAACCAGAGAAAGCCACCAGGTGGACAAGAAAGAGCAGGCTGACCTGTTGCCCTCAGGCTGGTGTAGTCATGGCCAGCAGCAACAAGTGTGTAGTGGTTTAGACCAAAGTGCATGAGAGTCCATTGTTCCTCAGCCCTGGGCACCACGCTGAACCAGGTATCTTCAAGTGTAAGGACCACAAATTGGGGAAGATCTCACCAGGGTGGGCAGGGATTTATTGGTTAGAATCTGAAGGAGAGAAGACTCTGGGGCTTATCTCTGTCTCCAAATCTCTGAAAGGCCAAAGCCCTGGGGGAGAGCCAAGCTTCAGCTTACCGCAGAGTCAGTCTGCCTAGTGGATATGGCCTCCAGACCTGGGAGCGCTCAGCAGAGGCTGGGCAGGCAAGGAGGGTGGGGTGCAGTGTGGGGACACCGCAGGTTTGCAGGGCTCCTGCCTCAGATGCCCTGACCAAGGGCTTGTCCAGGGAAGGGCTGGTGAGAAACGGGACTATTTTTGGCAGTGCCCATTGTGTACTTGGAGCATGTACAGGTTACAGTTCTGATGTTTACTGGTTGGTCCCTGCCTGAAAGGCTACATAATGAATCACTTCCCTAGGTGGAGGTGAGGCTGCTCTGCGGCTAAGGCTTTCCCTGTACTCTGTGGCTGTTACATGGAAAAGGAAAGGGACTAAGATGAGGATGAAATCCAGCGGGGAGAGAATGAAGGAAAGGGTTGGCAGGAGATGGAATCTGCCACTGACTGGGCACTGGCCCTGGTCCAGGCACACTTGTGGACTCTGCCTCATGGGATCCTCATACCACATTCTGTGCTTGATTTACAGGTGGAGGATCCAAGGTGAACGCCCAGCAAGGAAGGCCCCAGATTTGCCTGCCTATATTTGGGATACCCCATGGCCTTCTTTGTGTCTCAGCCCTGCAAGGTCACTCAGAAGACATTTCTTACAGAACCTCAACCTCTCTCTGGAGGGCATCCTCCTATAACTGTTTCACCCTCTGCTTTATTTGTTCAATCTATGGCTTTTTACAGAAAACAGTGGGGTTCTTGGCTCCCTCTTGTGGTCTGATTAGTCAGAAGCTTGAGGGCGGCAACACCTTTCAGAAACGCTAAGAAAACCACCCCAGTGGAAAAGGTTTGGCTGCCCTAAGAAGTAGGCGGATATCCCAGGAATGGAGTTTCCTGGCATACAGTAGGTGCTCCATACAAGTTTGATGAGCAAATGACAGAAATAGAGAACTGGAGGCAGGGGTGCCCTCAGGGGAGGAGGGAGCTAAGGCAAATTGGTGCTAAGACACAGCAGCCAGGAGGGAAGGGGCCAGCTGGGGCAGGACCTGGGGCTCTAGGCCCACAGTCCATTGGCTCCAGGAACCCAGCACTAGCTGCACTCTGCTGTGGACCCAGAACTTCTCCCTGTGCAATCATGGTTGATGTGCACTGGTGGTGCTCCTTCCATGCTGCACTTATAAATAACCCGGGAAAGTTTTAAAAGATACTAATAACTGGGCCTTACCCTGAGAGATTCCGACTTAATGGTCTGAGCTGGAGCCTTTGTGTTACATTTCTTAATAGCTCCCCAGGTGATTTCAGAGTGCCTCTGTGGCTGAGAATCAGGTGTACGTTATTTTTCTGGACCCTTCCAGCTCTTAATGCCTGTGATGCAGAGATTGTTTTTGAGGAATTTCACTAAATTTAATCTGTATCCGGTGGTAGTAGATGATGTTATTTCACCATTAGGACAATGGGCTGATATTTGTCACCAATAAAGTTAAAGATAGATCTCGATGTTTGTATCCTTAAAGTGATCCCAATGATAGGCCAGGGGAATATGATTTATTCCCCATGCCTCTAATGTAATTAAGTGTGCATTATAAAGAAAGCTGCGCTATTGAGATGCAAATTAGCAATGGCAGTTTACCTTCAAATTGCCATTTCATTAAGGTTACATGTGTTGTTTCAGCACATAAGGGGGCATTATTCATGTGGCAAATGCGGGAGGTCCATTGGGAGAGAACACACACCACACACAAGACATGACTCAAGGCCTCTGGCTTTTGTTACATCCCTAAGAACTGTTACTTCCTTCCCTTCTCTGTTCCTTCTCCCTGTATTCTGTGCAAGAAATGTAACGCTGGTGTGAGAAAAGTAAAAGTAAAAATAATCTACAGCTGGAGTAGCTGTTTCTCAGACGTGCTACTTGCAGCAAGTTTCTCCAATTAGAGACGCCTGAAAGGTAAGCATCATTTCCAGGCCTTTCTCTAATGTCTCCCTGCTGGGGAAAACTAAGCAGTAAAGGTAGGGTATGTGAAGAATATTTTAGAACTAGGAGTTGTGTCTGTGCCCCTGTCCTGACCACCCTGCCCTGCTGTCTCTCCCTCCATCCTAACAGGCTCTGGCTTAGCCACCAAGTGAGCATTCACAGAGAGGCTGCTAACTGAGCCCAGATGAGACTGCAGCCAGATGACGGGAGCTCTGGATTGGATTAGCAGGAGACCACGTGGAACAGTAACACCAGTTATGAGAACCACCACTGATTGAGTGCTACCATGTACCAGATGGGATGCTGCACAGGGGTAACTTGAATGACCATCCTCCATGCCAGTCCACGGCATTAAAAATAGGTTCATCACTTTCAATTTTCATGTGATCACTCAAGGCCTATCTATGATATTTACCTTCCTGGACTTTCTCATGAACATTGTGTAGTGGAAAGTCATTGGTGATGCTTCCAAATGTACTCCATCCATCAGAGAAAATCTAATCTCCATGATTGTCAGAAGGAAGAGATAGGTTTGACTCCACGCAAATTTAGCCTTTTCTCCCAAGTAGCCAAATCATGGGATATTTTGCAAAGGACAATCTTTGGAAGCCTTAAAGAATCCTGTTACAGCTATTCTACATCTTTGTGTACATTGTGGTCTTTTGTTTGCAATAACTAAGAGATGCAACTAAAGTGTTCAAGGAAAAATCAAACATCTATTTCAAAGTGATAAAATTTACAATGTCTATCAGAAGGACACTAGCAGGTTCTCTTGATGAAGAAAAAAATTTAACTTCTCTCTTGCCTGGCAGTCTTTTATTCATGTGTACATAATTTAATCCTCACAATAATTTTGCAAAGTAGGTGATTTAATCTCATAGTTAGAATTTTTATTATTATCACAATGACAATAAAAACTTACATTTGCTTAGTGTTTTCTTTGTTCTGGGAATTGTGATAGGTTGTATATAAATAATAAATACAATACTGATAAGGGACAATAAATAAGGGTCTTCAAGGAAGATAGGGAAGCCTGGCCTGCGGAACCAGGAGGTCTGAAGGGTATGTAAGAATGTGAGTATAAGGTAAGGTAGGTAACCAATGATTAAAAGAAAGTGGCAATAATCAATGACCAATAGAAAAGAGCAATCATTTCTGGAGGCATAGAGAAGCCAGTGACAGACTTGCAACTTATTTTAAACTCAGAGAAGGAGAGTATTCATACCTCTGCATGGTCTTTGTGTCTGTCCCTCATCTTTGCTCCTTCATGAGAGGGACCCACTTCTAACTTTCTTTGGAGGTGCTCTAAACTTTCTTTTTGTTCTTCCTAAATAAAATTTCTTTTTGTTACACTAAAACTTGTGCAGGTTACTTTTGCTCTCTATTAATGCTGCCTGCACTGCTCCAGTTTTATTTTCTGTTTCGCCTCATTTTTGCTTTCGATTACCACTGTGCCTTGGTCAAACTTTCAGCTCAGCTGAGTAATGGCACCAGATCAACTGGGTTTGGGGAACCCCAAACCCCAGCAAATGCCACTGCTAATCCTTGGCATGGTATCATAGATATTATTATTTCATTTGGAAAACTAGGACATCAAGTTTTAGAGAAATTAAGTAATTTTCCTAAGTTTTGATAGTTTGCACATTTCATAAATGATGGAACTAGGATTCAATGGTGCATCTCATTTGCTTCCAAACCCATGATTTCCATTACAAAATGTTTTGTACCTGAAAATGTTCATCTGTCCTAGAAGTGATGTGCGTTTCCAGAGAATCTGGTTCTACAAAGGTCAGGGAACATATTTCAGATACGTTTAAGTTGGGAATAACTTGATAATCAGCAGACAATCTTATTGCTAAGTACAAAGTCTGACACAAAAATATATAAAGGAAAATATTTGTTGAAAAGAGAAAGTTCTGAATGGGCACTGATTAAATGATTAAGAAAATAGGTTCTGTCCTGAAGTGTTCAGGAAAGGGGGAAGGAGATTTTGACTCAGGATGTGAAAAACTTGTTTACTGCCAGTCATTAACTATAGGATGAGATCCATCAGGCTGTAATGAAAAGGTTTTTCATCATTTAGAGTTTTCAAGAGCAAATTTCTTTGGAAGCAACCTTTAACAACACTGCAGTACAGATTTTGCCTCTAGATGGCACTCATGTATAATAGGTGTACAGCTTAAATTGCTTAGCTTAAGGAACACAGCTGGTGGTTCTGTCCAATGTCTGACTTCTCTTCGTTGTGTATGTCCAGGTCAGGGTGTCCACTCGTGGTTAATAAAATAGCAGAGGGCACATTTCAGTTTTATTTATTATTCATTCATATATATCTTCTCTCAGCCTGAAAAGGGTTGAAGCTGAGCTACCAGTGCACATCCTGTAATACTCATCTTTAGGGCAGACGGAACAGATGCCTTTGAGACAGCACTTCTGATGCCAGAGAAAATACCCCTGTGTCTGGATCCTTGCACAGAGGGTCAGTCTTTGGACTACAGGATGGATGGGACAAGGTCCTGTCATAATCCTGTCTTGCAGTAAAGAATCTGTTTTGTTTCAAGTTACAGGTAGAGGAAATTTTTCTTCAATTTCATGTTTATTACTCTAAGTAGGCTCTTACCTATTCTGTTTTTCTGAAACACAGATAGGTAGGGTGATGGTAAGGCAGAGTCAAGATCACAGTCATAAGCATTGTATATGAAGAGGTCATAAGACACAGTGAATCTGAAATGAAAACTATTTGTTACTTTTAAAATTAACTCTTTTTTTTTTATTGTTAAATCATAGCTGTGTACATTAGTGCAATCGCCTGTACCCATTCTAAGATGCACCATAGATGTGGCCCCACCCATTATCCTCCCTCCACCAAAACCTCCCCCCTCCCTTCCCCTTCCTTGGCCCTTTCCCCATAGTCTTGTGCTATAGTTAGGTTATAGCCTTCATGTGAAAGCTAGAATTTAGCTTCATAGTAGGACTGAGTACATTGGATACTTTTTCTTCCATTCCT
>CAUYPK010108023.1:0-11938 GCA_963574355.1 Loris lydekkerianus | reverse complement strand
CACGGGGTAAAATGGTTTCCCCCCAAAAAGGCCAAAAAAACCTAACATTGCACCGCCCCCGGCCCCCCCCCCCCCCCCCCCGCCCCAAGGCGGCCTCCGCTCCGAGCAGCTCAGCACGGCGTGGCCTACGCGACCCAGGCCTCGCAGCCCGCCAATCAGCGAGGAGGAGCGACGGTTACGAAACCGGCAGCCTCCACCAGAATTGTAATTTTTAATTGCCTTCTAAACAATGGAGATTTGACATAATGGAGATATGAATAAGTTACATATTTCAGTTGCTCTTAAGCCAACTAGCTTATAGGGTTTCTCTCACACGCGTAAGCACACTTGCACACACGTTTGCCAAATTTCTTACAGATTTTCAACTTCTTAACTTCAATCAACTGATTATGCTTAATATCCAAGATTCATACTACTGTACTACAGATTTGTTTTTACAGCGATCAATCTTCAATTCTTCATGATTCTACTTAACAAATGGCCTACAAAAATGATTTATTATTGGGGTATTTGGACATACTATATACGATGATTTTTTGGAAGACCTTTTTCACTCTATACTCAGATGTCCATCATTGTCAGGTGCATATTTAGATTAGATTCTTGAATTGTAATTTTGATCTGCTGCTTTTTTTTTTTTTTTTGAAAAATAAAATTTGACTGAAAATAAAAAATATATATATATATAGATAGAAAAATTAGCCAGGAATAGTGGCAGGAACCTGAAGTCCCAGCTACTTGGGAGGCTGAGGAAAGAGGATCACTTGAGCCCAGGATTTTGAGCTTGCTGTGAGTTATGATGCCAGGGCAACAAAGTGAGATTCTACTCAAAAAATAAAAAAAAAAAGGAACATGGGAACTATGGAGGAAGATTTTCAGCATAGTTGTGAAAGTAGAAGCCAGATTTTAAAGACTACACACAAGCAGTAAGGAATTAAAACTACTAATATAGCCTAAAATATTGGCAGCAAAGAGTGTGGGAGGAAAATGAAATAGCAATTGTACGAGATATCTAATTTCAAAGAAGATTGTGGAGGATTCTAAGGGAAGCTAATCTTTTTTTGTGGAAACCAAGGAGAGGTTGATGTTGCAGAGAAGTGCCAGAAGAATGTGGGAAGGATGGGAACAAGAAGCACCTGCACTAAAAAAGTGGCTCTTCCTGGAAAAAGACAAGATGTTAGATGATCAGATATTGGTGGAGATGAGAGATGGGCAATAAAAATCTGCTTGGAGGGAAACCAGGGAGCACCAACGAGCCCACATTTAATGGCTTTGATCTTGTCCAAGGAACTAATTAACCACGTTTAGAGCTGAGATACCAGAGACTGTATAAAGTTTGAGCATCAACCATAGGGAATTATCAGAAAAGGTCAAGAAGGGATGAAAATAACTAGTAAACAAAGTGAAAAACCAACCTGAAGTTCAATAGCTCAAAGTTACTGTGAACTTGGTCATCATGGTTTTGTGCCTTAATTTTGAAATGTTTTACAGCCTAGGAATAAAATCAGAGTAGATGGATAGAAAATTTCTTTCCTGTGTTGAGAATTGGCTTTTCTAACTTAAGATCAACTAATAAGGGATTATTTGAATTATTGATAGTAAGGCAATATCATGGATCCTGTGATAGGTAGGTAAGCAAAGAAAAGAGAACTAAATGACAAATTTATCAGGAGAGCTAAAGATAAAGATTCTGGAGAAAATTTGGTGAGGGAGAAGGGGATAAAAGGAGAGAATTCAGTAGGTCATAAAAGAAGATGTAGTGAAAGTGTTGTGATGGCTAGTCCTTGGAACTGACTTATCAAAGAAACAGTTAAAGGGGCTGAATAAAGCACATGTTGGGGAACAATTTGGTGGAAATGGAATGGCTACAGATCCCTTGTAAAAGATAAACTACTGCAAGACACAGTGAAAGTACTCTGATGTAAACTCAAGATCTATTAAGATAGGTTTACCTGTTTCTCCAACAACACAGATTGCCTGCAGAAAGACTGAGGCTCTATCACCAGAACCACATCAAATCAGAGTGCGGAGACAGTCACTTGTTCTTTGATTGTGTACTGCTTTTCTTTACAATCCATTTGTCAATTTTAGTGCATACTACTGCCACGCTTACCCTTTCCATTGCTACCACAGTCATAAAGCTGTTGCCGCACAGAACATTTCCACCGTCTGTCACATCCCCCAAGTGAACACTGGCAAGTTAAATAGAAAAGATTGAATTTTGCAAAACTCAGCTACAGTGATACCCTCACTATAAAAAAAAGCAAAAAACAAAAAAACACCAGCTTACTCTTGCTGACTCTGGAAGAAACAAACCATAATAAAAACCATCACAAAATCGGGGGTAGAGAATGGGAACTTGGAACCAAAAACAAAGACAGAGCCCAGTTACATGAATTTAGGACTTACAAGGTTCCACCCAGAACCCCAGCAGCCATGGTAAGACTTTTGCGATACAATGAAAAGGACACGGATACATCAAATTATTTTACAGGTATTATCTCTGGAGAGTGCAGGGGGGATAAGAAGGAGGAAGAGACTTTCACTTTAACACTTATATGTTTGTATTGTTTAGGTATTCAATGCCAATGAAGAATAACTTTTGAGAATTTTCCCAAACTTATTAAAGAAAAAAAAATATGAGGGGAAGGAGAGCAGGGAGAAGAAATGTACCACCTGTGTAACCTTGGGCAATATATTCAACCTAAATGAGCACTCATTCCTTTAATTATAAAATGGGAATACGTAGGAAGAACTACTTTTTTATTGAATCAGAACTATTATTTATTGAATGTATTGAGGGCTGTGTATTGGCAATAATTAGGGTTGTTGTGAGGAATCAAATGAAATGATTTGGATAATACGTCCAAAAGTACTCAACATTATTTTCCTTCCATTTCCCTTATATAAAAGTAGAATTGGTCTCAAAATTTGAGGCAAGGTAAAGCAATCTTGGCTATGGGGATTAGAGAGTGCAGAGTCGGAGTACTGGGTGGATTCTAACTGAATGAAATCACTCTAACTTCATGTTGCCTGGGGGAGCAGATTTCTGCAAAGCCTGAAAAAGCCCCAGAGTTTTCACATCTACTCTGAGCCCATTCTTGCATCAATAAAATTGGGCTGCAAGCCTGAATTCTCTTTGCATCTCTGAGAACTTGCCTTTTTGAGTAGATTAATCTTTATTTCATTCCATCAAAAACTGCATCCTATAGTTTAAATTTAGAGTTTTTTGAAGTACTTCACTTATTTCTCAGATGAAGTCTTTCCAGATCTCAGCTGTACATGTCTAATTTTAAAGATTAAGAGGTAGTGAAAGCTAGAGTGTAATATTAAAGAATAAAAATGTCTCTAAAAACTGAATGTTGTTAATGAAAAAATAAAATAAAATAAAACATGATTTTTCTTCAACATTGATCTTCTGCGGAATGTCCTCATGGAGGGAGGAGGTTGCAGTGCTGAGAGAAGTCAGCTCATGATCTATCAATCATCTCATGAAATCAGGTTGCTGTGAGGAATCAAATAAAATGATTTGGATAATGTGTCTGGCATAGAGTAATTGTGTCTAGCACACCAATTATTGTTAAGCCATTAGATCCAGTCCACTAAATCTGGTCTCTTCATCAGTTACCTTATGGTGCTATAATAAACGACAATTAAAAATCATTTTTTCCAATTTGGTATAAGCATCTATTCATGACTATTTTGGGGGGAAACAAGTTAGCTATTGCACATTACAACATGATCATATCATCCTGTTTTTCAGAGCATTAGAAGGACATCTGAGTTAGAAAACTTAGGTGTAAGAAGAATGTAATATATGGATTAGATTTGGAGTTATAGATAAAGATGATTGAGATGAAAGCTTTTAAATAAAAATGCTTCAAGATAATCAAAGTCTTAGAGATAAATTAAATTTTCTTACTTATGAAAGAGTCCACATTTTATGAATTCTCTTCTAATGAATCAGAATACCATGATTTCTGATTCATAAATTCTGACTCTGCCATACATTATATCAGCTAGTTGTATAATCTTCAACAACTTACATCTCATGTTTCCCATCTGTAAAATGAGTGTAGTGCTAGCCGACTTCCCTAACTCATAGGAATGTGATAAAGCTTAAATGAAATAATGTATGCAAACCCACTTGGAAGAGTATAAAGTACTATATAAATATAAAAGCATATTATCTAATTTTCCTCTACGTATTCAATGTAATTCTTCCACAGTTCTAGCACACACTTCTTGATCCTTCTATCAACATTTAATATAATAGCTTTCAAAGCCTCTGCACATCAAAGGCAGCAAACAACAAAATGAAGAAACTACCCATAGAATAGGAGAAAATAATTTCAAGCCACTCATCTGGCAAGGGATTAATAAGTAGAACATATAAGGAACTCCAGTAACTCAATAAGAAAAAAAATCAAACAATATGATTAAAAAACGGGCAAATGATCTGAATAGACATTGCTTAAAAGAAGATATACAAATAGTCAACAGGTATATGAAAAAATGCTCAACACCATTCGTCACCAGAAAAAGACAAATCAAAACTACAATGAGCTACATGTATTACCCCACCCCAGTTAAAATGGATTTTATTAAAAAGACAGACAATAATGAATGCAAGCAAGGATATGGGTGGAAATGTAAATTACAGCAATCACTATGGAAAACATTATGGAAGTTCCTCAACAAAACTAAAAATAGAGTTTGACCTCCTCTTACTCCATTTGGATACCCTTTATCCCCTTCTTTTGCCTGATTGTGATGGCTAGGACTTCCATTACTATGCTGAATAGCAGTAGTGACAATGGGCATCCTTGTCTAGTTCCAGATCTGAGTGGAAATGTTTTCAATTTTACTCCATTCAATATGACATTGGCTATGGAATTTCTGTAGATGGACTCTATCAGTTTAAGAAATGTCCCATCTAAGCCTATTTTCTTAAGTTCTAATCATGAAAGGATACTGGATATTATCAAAAGCTTTTTCTGCATCAATTGATAGAATCATATGGTCTTTGTTTTTTATTTTATTGATGTGGTGTACTATATTTATAGATTGACATATGTTGAACCAACCTTATAACCCTGAGATAAAACCAACTGGATCATGGTGCATAATTTTTTTGATGTATCATTGAATTCTGTTTGCCAGGAACTTATCGAATATTTTTGCATCAATATTCATTAATGACATTGGTCTATAGTTTTCTTTCTTTGTTGGGTCCTTTCCTGGCTTGGGGATTAAGGTGATATTTTCTTAATAGAATGTGTTGGGGGAGGATTCCTTCTTTTTCTATGGGGTGAGAATTTCACAAACTCTCACTCTTCACGGATGACATGATTTTATACCTGCAAAACCCCAGGGACTCAACTACAAAGCTCTTAGACGTGATCAAGGAATATAGCAGTGTCTCTGAATACAAAATCAATAGTTACAAGTCAGTAGCTTTTATGTATACCAACAATAGTCAAGCCAAAGATATAGTCAAGGACTCTATTCCTTTTACAGTAGTGCCAAAGAAGATGAAATAGCTGGAAATTTATCTAACAAAGGAAGAGAAAGATCTCTGTAATGAGAACTATGAAAACATGAGAAAAGAAATAGCTGAAGATGTTAACAAATGGAAAAACATACCATACTCGTGGCTGGGAAGAATCAACATTGTTAAAATGTCCATACTACCCAAAGCAATCTACAGATTTAATGCAATTCCTATAAAAGCACCAATGTCATACTTTAAAGAACTTGAAAAAATAGTACTTAATTTTACATGGAATCAGAAAAAAACCTCAAATAGCCAAGACATTACTTAGAAAGAAAAACAAATCAGGAGGCATCACATTACCAGACTTCAAATTATACTATAAATCTATAGTGATCAAAAAAGCATGGTACTGGCACAAAAATAGAGATGTAGATATATGGAATAGAATAGAGAACCTAGAGATAAACCCAAGCACATAACATCATTTGGTCTTTGATAAGCTTAACAAAAACATAAATTAGGGAAAAGATTCCCTATTTAACAAATGGTGCTGGGTGAACTGGCTGGCAACCTGTAGAAGACTGAAACTGGACCCTCACCTTTCATCACTAACAAAAATTAATTCTCACTGATAAAATATTTAAACTTAAGACATGAAACTATTAAAATACTAGAAGAGAGAGCAGGGAAAACACTTGAAGATATTGGTCTAGGAAAATACTTTATGAGGAGTACCTCTGTCCCCCCCCTCCCCCAAGCTATTGAAGCAACACAAAAAATATATTACTGGGATCTGATCAAGCTAAAAATCTTCTGCACGGCTAAGGGCACTGTAAGTAAAGCAAACTGAAAGCCTTCAAAATGGGAGAAGATATTTGCAGGTTATGATTCCAACAAAGTTTTGATAACTAGAATCCACAAAGAACTCAAACTAATCAATCAGAAAAGAACAAACAACCCCATTTCCTTGTGGGAAAGAAACATGAAGAGAAAATTCTTTGAAGATGACAGGTTCATGGCCTACAAACACATCAAGAAATGCTCATCATCTTTAATCATCAGAGAAATGCAAATCAAAACCACTCTGAGATATCACCTAATTGCAGTAAGGTTAGCCCACATCACAAAATCCCAAAACTGCAGATGTTGACGTGGATATGGAGATACAGGAACACTTCTACACTGCTGGTGGGACTGCAAACTAATACAGCCTTTTTGGAAAGAAGTATGGAGAATTATTAAGGAACTAAAAGTTGACCTATCATTTGATCCTGCAATGCCATTATTAGGTATCTATCCAGATGAACAAAAATCATTATACAACAAAGACATTTGCACCAGAATGTTTATTGCATACCATTTCACAATAGCCTAGTTGTGGAAGCAGCCTAAATGTCCATCAACCCATAAATGGATAAACAAATTGTGGTATATGTATACCATGGAATACTATGCAGCCATAAAATGAGGGAGACTTTACATCTTTTATGTTTACCTGGATGGAGGTGGAACATATTCTTCTTAGTAAATTATCTCAAGAATGGGGGAGAAAGTATCCAATGTACTCAATACTATTATGAAACCAATATGTAAACACTTACACAGTCACACAAATGATAAAACCACAATGATAGTCCAGAAAGAAAGCAGGGAGAGGAGGGCGACAGGTGTGGAGGGGGGAGGGAAAGTGGAGGGAGGGTATTTGACAGGATCTCACCTAATTACAGAATGCAAGGGTACAATTCAAAACAAATAAGAGTGTATTATAAATGTCTTACCACAAAATTAAGTAAGTAAGTGATGGTTATGTTAACTAGTTTGACTTATGCATTCCACATTGTATATCAAATCATCATATAGTACCTCTTAAATGTATACAGTTATGATCTAATAAAAATTAAGAAAATAAAAAAGATGGTCTGAGACATTGTCACAACCAAGAGGAACCTATGGAGAAATAAAAGCTAAAGGCAAAGTGGTCAGGCTCCTTGAAAAGGGATAGTAGGTAAAAAACTACAGACATCTGCATAACATATGGGTTTTAATTAATAATGAATGCATCAACATTGATTCATTTATTGTAGCAAAAACACCATACTAATATGTTAATAATTGGAGAAACCCAGGTTTATGAGAGCTCCCTGTATTATCTTCTCAATTTTTCTTTAAACCTCAAATTATTCTATGAGTTTATTGTTTTTGGAAAAAAGGTCATGCACATAATATATACATACATGGTAGTTATAAAATGTTAAAATAATAAATAATTCAGATATGCCTTTCACTTCTCCCCCCCAAAAAAAACTAAAAATAGAACTGCCATATGTCCCAACAATCCCATAAATCCAAAGGAGAATTCAGTATATTGAAAAGATGTCTGCACTTGCGTGTTCATTGCAGCACTATTCGCAATAGCCAAGATATAAAATTAATCTAAATGTCCACCAGTGGATGAATAGATAAAGAAATTGTGGTACATATACACAACAGGATATTATATAACCCCATAAATGAATGAAATCCTGCCATTTACATCAATATGGATCTAACTGGAGAATATTATGTTAAGAAAAATAAGCTAAGCACATGTTCTCCCCCTTGTCACTATATGTGGGAGCTAAATATTGAAAACAATTGAGCTCATGGAAACAGAGAATAGAATGATAGTTATCAGAGTTTAGGAAGGGTAGCAGAGATGTCAGGATAAAGTGGGGCTGGTTAATAGGTGCAAAATTACTGTTAGATATTTTAAAAGAATGAACAATATTTGACAGCACAAAAAAGTGACTATAACCAATAGTAAATTGGGGTATATTTTGAAATGACTAAAAAGGTGGAACTGGAATGTTCTCAACACAAAGAAATGATAAATGCTTGAGATAATGGATACTCCATTTACCCTGATTTGATTAATTCACATTTTATACCTATCTCAAAACACCACATGTACCATATAAATATATACAACAATTAACATAATGTACCCATAATCATTTAAAATTCAATTTCTTTAATGAATGTGAAAGAATGTTTTTAATTATAGCTTTCAAATATGTGTGATAATTTTTAATCAATAGAACTCTTTATTCAAATGAAATAATGGAAAGACTGAGGAAACTCAAAATGTAATATAGGGAAAGGAATAGCTGCTTTACTGAAGTTGAAGTATGAGCCATGAACCTCTCCTGGCTAAGCCTGACCTCTCTTTTTCTTCTTTCCTCACCCACAGCTCAGGAACCCCACAGGCATGCTAACTAAATGAAACTGGAAAACTACTAATCAAATGTTTGCAAAATGATTACTACTTGATTCAGCCCCAAATTATTCAAAATATTTTTGAAATTCTAAGTAATTACTTAGTATGTTAGCACTTTATTTTTTTTTTTTTCAGGGTAACAAAGAGAGATTTTATTTTAAAAGAACAAAGAGAGGGCGGTGCCTGTGGCTCAAAGGAGTAGGGCGCCGGCCCCATGTGCAGGAGGCAGGGGTGGGTTCAAACCCAGCCCCAGCCAAAAAACTGCAAAAACAAACAAACAACAACAACAACAAAGAGAGTTGGAAATGGGTCACTCTCATGGAGGAGAAAAATTGAGAGAGATGGAGATACGAAGACTTGCAGGGGTATAAATACTCTCTCTATTTGAAACTGGCTGCGAGTATTGCATTGGCCTCTCTACACCTCCTTTCTACTGGTCATTGATTGTCTCTTTCTATTGTCTCTTACCTAGGTTTACTTCATACCCACATTCTTATGGGCCTTCCAGACTTCCTGGTTCAGCAGGCCAAGTTTTCCTCCCATCATCCTTGAAGCCCCTTTCTTAGTGTTCCTTCTCATTTGCCTGTGAGGAGACATGGTCCTGAAATCTTGAAGAAAAAAATAGATGATGACCACTCTTTACTACTTCTTGCTGTCAAAATGGGCCATTGGCCTACCTATCGGTGACTCTCCTCAGATTCTCTATTCTAAAGGGTTTGGGAGGTCAGAAATGTCTGGTCACTTGGTTAGAAGTTTCCATCAGAATTTTCTGGTATCTTTGCATCATCATTATCTTAATGTGAAACTACTGGAGCCTGAGAGGCACAAACTTAATAATGAGGTTCAACAGGCAGGGTTCAAACATTAAGAAATGGAAGATTGAAGGGGAAAGAGAAGATGGAGGGGAGGGGATGGGGGAGGATGGGTGGAGGGAGAGTAATTGGTAGGAACACAAATATGGTGCATTTTACAAGGGTACATGTTAAATTTACTAAGTATAGAGTATTAATGTCTTAACACAATAACTAAGAAAATCCGGTGAAGGCTATGTTAACCAGTTTGATGAAAATATTTCAAATGGTATATAAAACTAGCACATTGTACCCCATAATTGCGTGAATGTACACAGCTATGATTTAATTAAAAAATAAATAAAAATATGTATATACTAAAAAAAAAAAAAAAGAAAGAAATGGATGATTGTAACTGTAGTCCCAATGAAAGGATATAAAAAGATTTCTTTAAATCAGGTATTTTCAAGACAGGTGCATTTATAAGAGACTGTTTTAATGTTTGGAAGACCTTCCCCCCCCCCCCAGGTTAATGTGAGGGTACAAACAACCAGGTCACAATATTTGAGTTTCTTAGGTAGAGTCCCTCTCATAATTGTGTCCTGCACCCCAAAGGTGTGCCATACACCCCTACATTGTGCCCATTAAGTGGGAGCACACCAATACCCCCTCCTCTCCTCTCTCCCCTCCCTCATACTCCCTCCCCTTACCTTGAACAGAATTTTTCGCCTATGTGGGCATGAATTAGATCATCTACTGGCTTCTATTGAGTACATTGTATATTTGCTTTTCCATTCTTGTGATACTTTACTAAGAAGAATGTGTTTCAACTCCATCCAGGTTAGTAAAAATGATGTAAAGTCACCATCTTTTTTATGGCTGAATAGTATTCTATGGTATATATGTAACAGTTTGTTAAATCCATTCATGAGTTGATAGGCATTTGGTTGTTTGGTTTGAAGACTTTTCCTTGTCCCCTACCCCATGTTAGCGCCCCTATCTCTTCCCCTTATAAAATCTCATAGGCTTAGCCAGCTCTTCATAGGGGAAGTTCACATTCAACCGGACCTTGTCATTCCAAGGAGCTCCCTGAATTGTTTCATTTTGTTTTGTTTTGTTGAGGGGCTAGTGAGGGAACAAATTGTCTTGACTCTCACGTGAGAGCTTGTTCTCATTAGGGGAAAGAACAAATACCAAATAACTTCAGGCTTGCACAATTGAGCTTTTTCCTTTGACATTGTAAATCTTCCTCTTTAAGGAAATTTAGCACTTGTCTAGCATCTTTAATAGAAGATTTATATGAGCAGTTACAGATGAATAAGTCATCTACATACTGAATAAGAGCACGCAAAGGAGCCAAGTTTAGCTCTGTGAGAAGTTTCCTCAGAGCTTTCTCCAAATTCCAGGACAGTCTTGGAATCCCTGGTGGGGTACTGTCCACACAAATTGGGTGGAATGCCCAGTGTCCTAACCACAAAGCAAAGGAGAAGTCAAATACCTGGGAATGTATTGCCCTTCGATGCCAACAACCAAGTCAGATGAGGAGGACAGGTAACTTCCAAAGCTTTCAAAACCAAAAAAGGTACTCCTATGTCCAATGATGTGACAAGCTCACTGGAGATGTCATTGAGAGCCACAGCTTCTCTTGTTTGAAGAGCCTGGGCCCTGTCAATCCAAAGGCAATTCATTCACTGTCATCTCCTTGGCTGCATTTTTGGCACAGTCACTGGTGTCCCGGGGTACCACAGTGGAAACAGGTGGAAGCATCTTACCCTACTTCCTCTGCCATCTGAATTAGGTCCTTTCTGGAGACACTTTCCCCTCAGATGGCCCAGTTTGCCACAGTTGAAACACATCTGGTCCAACTTCACACCGCTACCAGAGGACAGTTGTCTCCCTTGCTTCCCTTGTACTGGACCACAGGGATTAGCTGCAATTACAGCTCCTAACAATTAACCTTCTGGCGTTCTTTACCTACCTCCTCCAGGTTGCGGCTGTTGAACACTGGGGTGGCCAAGTTCAGTAGCTCATTTGAGTCACTTTAGGATCCCGGTGCCTTATGCTGGAGTTTCCTGCAGCTATCGGGGGCCAGCTGGTTAATAAAGCGGGTACTAAGCACAATTCTCACTTCCACTGATTCAGGGTCCAAGTTGGTATACTTTGGGAATGCTTCCATTAGCCTCCCCCTAAAGGAGGCAGGATTTTCATCCTTAAACTGGGTGACCTTAGCTAACTTGGAAAAGTTTATTGGCTTTATTTGCATTTCCCTCATGCCTTTTTTCTATAAGGCAGGTCTGCATGTGAACCTGGCTGCTCTTCCAGCCTCTGCTGCTTGCCCAGTTCCACCCAGGGTCTTGGGCAGAAACTGCATTTGCCCCATCAACCAAATTCTCA
>CAUYPK010108010.1:0-20853 GCA_963574355.1 Loris lydekkerianus | reverse complement strand
TGGCAGGTTTGAACCCAGCCCTGGCTGAACCTGCAAAAAAAAAAAAAAAAAAGATTTAAACTTAAGACATGAAACTATAAAAATAGTAGAAGAGAGTGCAGGGAAAACACTTGAAGAAATTGACCTGGGAGAATATTTTATGAGAAGGACCCTCTTGGCAATTGAAGCAACACCAAAAACACATTACTGGGGTCTGACCAAATTAAAAAGCTTTTGCACAGTAAAAGCAAGAGCACAATAAGTAAAGCAAACAGACAATCTTCAGAATGGGAGAAGATTTTTGCAGGTTATGCTTCCAACAAAGGTCTGATAACTAGAATCTACAGAGAACTCAAACTAATCAATGAGAAAAGAACAAATAACCCCATTTCTATGTGGGCAAGAGACTTGAACAGAAACTTCTCTGGTGAATACAGGCCCATGGCCTACAAACACATGAAAAAATGCTCATCATTCTTAATCATCAGAGAAATGCAAATAAATGCAAATAAAAACCACTTTGAGATTATCATCTAACTCCAGTAAGATTAGCCCACATCACAAAATCCCAAAACCACAGATGTTGGTGTGGATGTGCAGAGAAGGGAACACTTCTATACTGCTGGTGGGAATGCAAGCTAATACGACCTTTTTGGAAAGAAGTTTGGAGAACACTCAAGGAACTAAAATTAGACCTACCATTTGATCCTGCAATTCCTCTACTAGGTATATACCCGGATGATCTAAAATTATTTTACAACAAAGACATTTGCACCAGAATGTTTATAGCAGCCCAATTCATAATTGCTAAGTCATGGAAGAAGCCCAAGTGCCCATTGACCCATGAATGGATTAATAAATTGTGGTACATGTACACCATGGAATAATATGCAGCCATAAAAATATGGAGACTTCTCATCTTTTATGTTTACCTGGATGGAGCTGGAACATACTCTTCTTAGTTAAGTATCTCAAGAATGGTAAAAAGTATCCAATGTATTCAATACTACTATGAAATCAATATATAATCACCTACACATTCATATGAATGGCAAAACAAAACTATAGTCCAGAAAGTAGAAGGAAAGAGGAAAGAGAGGGTAAGGGGGATATGGGAGGAGGAAGGGTATTTGGGGGGACCTCACCTAATATGCATGATGCAATGGTACATTTCAAAACTATTAAGAAATGAATATAATTGTGATGAATGTGTTACTTAGGTCAATGTAAGCATTTCATATTGTATATCAAAGCAGTACACTGAATCCCATAAATGCATCAATATACAAAGTTTTGATTTAATAAAAATTAATAAACCCCCTCTGAAATATTGAAGCATCAGGCACTAAATGTCTATCTCATACCTTAGTGACACAAAATCATTTGACATGTGAAATGAGCAAGGATGCCACCATCAGTCCATATACAGGTATACAGGCGGTAAAAAAAAATGTATACACATTTTAAGTGATCTTGTTGGAAGTGAGTGAAAGCAGTCATTCCCCTAAAGTGTTATAATTACAGGTAAAATGGATGTGAGTAGCATGTCTAGGTACACCTGACCAGTAACATACCTTCAGTTCCACTTTGAAAAGTGTTGGGGTCCTGCCCCCGAGAGCAGTGACCCCTGAGACCTGTGGAAACTGGCTGAGATCAACTGAAGAAATATGGAGTTAGAAGTGATGGTAAAGAAAGACTTGAGACAGAGAGAAGAATTAAAAGTGGGAGCTCAGGGGTCCATTACCCATTGTGGGATTCCAGCAATGGCCTAGAGTGTTTGTTCCGCTCTGATTTTATTGAAGTCTATTTGCCCAGAGGGTAACATGAGGGAGGGAACAAAGATGCCAGCAGTTTCTCCTACCAATGATATCAGCTTCTGTTGTTATTATAATTAACCTTAAAGTAATCTGAAATCAGAGCCTTAGATTAGGGAGGTGTTAAGCACCACTACTTCTCGTTAATCTCCTCTGAGGGATCAGTGGGAGGGAGGCATTTTCCTCCCATCACCACCACAGAGGATCTTCCTCTGCAATAAGGGATATAACCTCTTCTGCCCGTATCTCAGAGCTCAAGCCCTTGGTGTCTGTCCCAGGCAAATGCAAATCTCCACTGTCTGCTTTTGCCTGTTTAATGGGCAGGAAACGCCCCAGAAGATGTATCTTTTCTTAGGACTTGCCACAGTCTCTTCTATGACCCTTATTCTCCTCAGAGTGCTCATGGACCCAGCAAGGTATTTGTAAGCTGTATCCCCAACAGGCTAGAATTTCAGAAAAAGCAAGAAGCTTGCTAGCAATGGCTAGCTTAAAGGTAAACTAGCTGACTTTTCCCTGTTCAGACTTACTCAGCTTACTTTTTAGTTTTCCTTTTATTCTGGGGTTATTTTCCTTTGCCAAGAATGGGATATTTGGGTGGCAACTGTGGCTCAGTGCGTAGGGCGCCGGCCCCATATACTGAGGGTGGTGGGTTTGAACCCGGCTCCAGCCAAATTGCAACAAAAAAATAGCCAGGTGTGGTGGCAGGCACCTGTAGTCCCAGCTACTCAGGAGGCTGAGGCAAGACAATCACCTAAGCCTAGGAGTTGGAAGTTGCTGTGAGTTGTGATGCCACAGCACTGTGGGTGATAAAGTGAGACTCTGTCTCAAAAAAAAAAAAAAAAGAAAAGAAAAGAAAAGAAAAAGATAAAAGAAAAATGAGGTCTTTGGTCCCCATTCTCCCAGCAAAAAGTAATATATATATACATTTTTTGGCTCTAGTAGTATTGATAAATAGTCATTAAGCTTATTTGTTTTATTTTTTAAATAAAATATGAAAGTATGCAGTCATATATTTTCTATTTATGTATTTGTTTATTTATTTATTTGAGACAGAGTATATGGGGCTGGTGCCCTACCCACTGGGCCACAGGTGCCACCCAGCAGTCATATCTTTTCATGTCCCAATGATTTGTATAGCCTACTTAAGAGAAAATTGTCTAAGCCAATTATTTTACAATGGCTAAATAAGAAATACTTATTCTGGGTCCCCAAAAGAGGTGTATTATACCTTTCACTTCTCCTCCTTAAATCAGTTGATCCCACATTTCAAGCCCTGTACTTCCAGTTACCAAATTCTGTTAGGTGGAACCATACAAGATTGCAGTTTTTAATGAGTCAAAAGTGGTCAAACACCTGCAAATCTACAGGTTTACCCTAATATGTCATTTAGGATACATTCAGCTGCAAGTAAAAAAATCTCAAATTGACACAAATAATAAGGAAACTTACTGTGAGGATATCAATGAACTCACAAAACTGACTAAGCAGCTGGAGAACCAAGCTGGGGAAATGGGTAAGAAACCAAAGGAGGCAAAATACAGTCAAGATCATGCCAAAGATATGGAGAAAAGGGACCACTTCTACACTGCTGCTGAGAATGCAAATTAATTCGTTCCTTTTGAAAAGATGTTTGGAGAACACTTAGAGATCTAAAAATAGACCTGCCATTCAATCCTATAATTCCTCTACTAGGTATATACCCAGAAGACCAAAAATCACATCATAACAAAGATATTTGTAACGGAATGTTTATTGCAGCCCAATTCATAATTGCTAAGTCATGGACAAAGCCCAAGTGCCCATCGATTAATAAACTGTGGTATATGTACACCATGGAACATTATGCAGCCTTAAAGAAAGATGGAGAATTTATCTCTTTCATGTTTACATGGATGGAGCTGGAACATATTCTTCTTAGTAAAGTATCTCAAGAATGGAAGAAAAAGTATCCGATGTACTCAGCCCTACTATGAAACTAATTTATGGCTTTCATATGAAAGGTATAACCCAGTTACAACCTAAGAATATGGGGAAGGGGGAGAGGGAGGGATGAGGAGGGTGGAGGAAGGGTTATTGGTGAGATTACACCTATGGCGCATCTTACAAGGGTACATGTGAAATTTACTAAATGTAGAATATGAATGTCTGAACACTGAGAAAATGCCAGGAAGGCTATGTTAACCAGTGTGATGAAAATATGTCAAATGATATATAAAACCAGTGTATGGTGCCCCATTTTGCATTAATGTACACAGCTATGATTTAATAAAAAAAAAAAAAAAAAAAGATCATGCCAAAGAGATAAAGTGCTTAGAAAGCTACTACTAGTAAATCACATCACTGGGCCCTTGACGTCACTGCACCGTGTCTCCCTGCCAATGGGCACTCATTGCCAGCCTGCTGCAGCTTTGGCAGCTATAGTAACTTGATACAACTCTGAGTTTTATTTCTTTGTACATTCCCTTAAGATTAAAGTTGAGGCTGGGCACCATAGTTCAGTGGTTAGGGTGCTGGCCATATGCTCCAGGGCTATTGGGTTCTAACCAGGCCTGGGCCTGCTAAACACCACAAAAAATAGCCAGGTGTTGTGGTGGATGCCTGCCTCCCTAGCTACTTGGGAGGCTGAGGCAAGAGAATCACTTAAGCCCAAGGGTTTGAGGTTGCTGTGAGCTATGATACTACAGTACTCTACTGAGGGCAACAGAGTGAGACTCTGTCTGAAAAAAATAAAATTCTATCTTACCACTGATCTGTGGTCTGTGGGTTCATTCTCGGAATTCCCAAGACCAAGAAACTACTGAGGGATAAATTCTGATAACAATACTTGGGATGTTCTCCAGGTAAATACAAAAGTTGTAGAGTCAGAGCTAATATTTTTTGAGTACATATGTTACCGGATTAAGAGGGTCTGGCTACATGTCACTGTCAGTCAATATGCAGAGATGGGGATAGGTCCACTGAACGTCATCTGTTGGAAAGCTGGGATTCTGGACAACAATGAGAGTAGTGTCTCTACAGCTGTTCTAATCTTCCATTTCCAACATTACAGTTGTATACATTTAAGTCCAAAGTGAAAACCATGTTAACTCTTATCTTAAACAATAATCAGCAGAACCCATGCCTCATAAATAATAACATTCTGATTTAAAAGTTAATCTCCTAAATCAAGCCACCTAAAGTACTCAAGATAGGCATCTTCAGGGTGGGAGCTAAATTTACAAAACAGTGTGGGAATGGGAAATGGGAAGGTCAGGCAGGACCTAAAAGGACCAGACCAGCTGTGTCATGTCTGCCCTAGCCTGACAGACTCCATCTTATTCTCACTATGTGTGCTTTCAGATATGCCTGAAATAAACGCTTCATAAGCGCCAACTCAAATGGCAAACTATAGGTACAGTGTGGGAGACAGGGGCGGGAGGACGAGAGACTGATCATCTGTGGAAGCATATTTACTACTCTGAAATTCCCTGGGAAGACATGCCAGTCAGAACGTGGCAGGAAGCAGATGGCACACTCAATAGTGAAAATGGAGAGTTTAATGGAGTAACCATTTATGAGGGTGTGGGCAGGGTTTAGAGAAAGTTACAAGAGATAATAAAGCAATGGTGGGGAGCCTGAAGGATCAAAGGAGAAAGCAGAGAGAGAACTCCTGAATCAGGAGGAGGATTGCCTGGCTCAGCTGTGGCTATCAGCAACACACAGTGGAGAGGACCCACGACAAACACCTGGTATCACTCTTTTCCTAGAATTAGGTCTCCTGGTAGGACCTCCTATTGGTTGAACCCTACTGGGAAGACAGAGGGTAAGCGGTAACTGCTGATACAGTCTCCAAGGGTCGCCCCCTGGTGCAGAGAGCAAGGGGAAGAAGTGAGGCAGAGAAGCCGGCACAGGAAGGAGAAGTGATGTTACTTTTCCTGTATGTACACTTGTGGAATCCACCTCCCTGGAGACCAGGTACTTCAGAAAAGGGATCATTCTAGGCTGGGCTTTACTTAATTACCTACCCTGTTCTTCCTAGGTGATGAGATTAAAACTTTTGTTCAGGCTTGGCACCTGTAGCTCAGTGGTTAGGGCGCTGGCCACATACACCGGGGCTGGAGGGCTCAAACCTGGCTCAGGCCTGCTAAACAACAATGACAACGATAGCAAAACAAACAAACAAACAAAAAACCCCCCGGGCATTGTGGCGGGCACCTGTAGTTCCAGCTACTTAGGAGGCTGAGGCAAGAGAATTGCTTGAGCTCAAGAGTTTGAGGTTGCTGTGAGCTGTGATGCCATGGCACTGTTCTGAGGGCGACTGAGTGAGATGAAACTCTGTCTCAAAAAAAAAAAAAAAAAAAGAAAGAAAAAAAAAAGATAATCGAATCCAATGTGTTGCCAATGGAAGAAAGTGACTTGCTTCACATCTGAGAAGGGATTTGGTTCCTTCTTTCTGAGCCATTTTTGAATTTCTCCTAAAGTAGGAGTGGAATTCCAGTCTACACATAGTGCTTGTGCCTGCCTTCCTATTCTCAACCTCCTTTGCAGCAAGGGCAGCCATATGCCTTGGTTCTGGTCAATGCAACCTAGTTGCAATTCTGCTTATAGCATATGGGAACATTTTTGCCTTTTTTTTTTTTTTTTTTTGAGACAGAGTCTTATCATGTCACCCTCGGTAGAGTGCTGTGGCATCACAGCTCACAGCAACCTCAAACTCTTGGGCTTAAGCAATTCTCTTGCCTCAGCCTCCCAAGTAGCTGGGACTACAGGCACCTGCCACAACACCCGGCTATTTTTTGTTGCAATTGTCATTATTTAGTTGGCCTGGGCCAGGTTTGAACCCCCTAGCCTCTGTTTATGTGGCTGGCGCCATAACCACTGTGCTATAGGCACTGAGCCCCATTTGTGCTGTCTGTCTTTCTTTCTTTCTTTCTTTCTTTCTTTCTTTCTTTCTTTCTTTCAGACAGAGCCTCTAGCTTTTGCCCTCTGTAGAGTGCTGTGACATCACAGCTCACAGCAACCTCAAACTCCTGGGCTCAAGCAATTCTCCTGCCTCTGCCTCCAAAGTAGCTGGGACTACAGGCGCCCACCACAATGCCTGGCTATTTTTTTTCGTTGTAGCTGTCATTGTTGTTTGGTGGGCCCAGGCTGGATTTGAACCTACCAGCTCAGGTGTATGTGGCTGGTGCCTTAGCCACTTGAGCCACAGGCACCAAGCCCATTTTTGCTTTCTTAAGAAATAGGATAGATTTTTACCTCTATTCCCTCTTCTTCTGCTTTCTGTCTTTGAATACAAACTTGATAGCTAATGGAGTTATGGCAACCATGTTGTGACCATGAGGCAATAAGCTAATATGCTAAAGATGATGAAATGGAAATGGCCTGTGCTAGGTTCTGCTTTGGAGGACTGTTGAATAATCTCTGACATCAATAAAAAATATAGTTAAATATATTATTCATAAATAATAATTATGGGCTTGGCACCCATAGCTCAGTGGATAGGGAGCCAGCCACATACACTAGGGCTGGTGGGTTTGAACCTGGCCAGGCCTGCTAGACAACAATGACAACTACCAAAAAAAAAAGCCAGGCGTTGTGGCAGGCACCTGTAGTTCCAGCTACTTGGGAAGTTGAGGCAAGAGAATCACTTAAGCTCTTGGGCTGTGAGCTGTGATGCTACAGCACTTTACAGAGGGCAACATAGTAGGACTCTGTCTCAAAAAAAAGAAAAACCTAATAATTATGCAGAAAGATTTGGATTCTGAGAGGCCAGGGCAGGGGCTGAATCCCCTACTGATCCCCCTGCAGTAACCACCAGCTAGTGATTTGTCTCCTTGCATCCAGCCTTCCTACGGAAACCAGGTTAACAGCACCTACCTCAAAGGGCTGTGGCAGGAGACAATGAAATACACAAAAGCCTCACCAAAAAGTGCCTGTGCCAGTATGAGCTCTCAAAGTTAGAAAACACCACAGTGCCAGTGATCAGAGTAGCCCAGGACGCTGCCTCCTCTTGTCATTTGTGGGGCCTGGGCACAGATCTTATATGTATAGATACTAAAAAATTATAAATAAAATGAATAAACTAAGGGCGGCGCCTGTGGCTCAGTGAGTAGGGCGCTGGCCCCATATACCGAAGGTGGTGGGTTCAAACCCAGCCCTGGCCAAAAACTGCAAAAAGAAAAAAAATAAATAAAATGAATAAACTATTAGATATGTCCCGTCATTCCATCTTGACAAATATTCCTTCATAACAACAAAATAGGAAATGTGTGTAAAGCTATGCTATGATAGTTGTGAAACATACTGAAAAGTAGCAAAATCTCAGGAAGGAGAATCTGATCATTTGTGCACCTCTTAGGATGTTGTTCTGCTAGCAATGTTTGGATAAGTAATAAGAATAAATACATAAATTGATCAATTATATACTTTGTATTCATTAATAAAAATTCATTCTCTGGCCTTCACTTCAGTAAAATCAGTGATTATATCCTCATATTCAAAATTCTCACACAATTTGTTTCATTGATAGCAGTAACCTAACAGATTAAAAACAAATGTAATTATATTAAAATATACAAAATTTGAATATGCTTTCATCAATATGCAAATCAATGTAAAAAACAAAAAAATTATTTTGGATGTGTTTTCAAAAATTTTTTTCTTCTTAACAATTCAAAATTATCAGTTATAAGCCAAATGCAAATTAATGATAAATGTCAAAAATTAAAATAAAGTTATTCAAACAGAAAAAAAAAGAAATTAAAGGTAGCATCCAGGTGGTGCCCATAGCTCAGTGGGTAGGGTACCTGCCACTTACACCAAGGCTGGCAGGTTTGAACCAGGCCTGGGCCAGCTAAATCAACAATGACAACTGCAACAACTGAAAAAAAAAAAAATAGCAGGGCACTGTGGTGGGCACCTGTAGTCTCAGCTACTTGGGAGGCAGAGGCAGGAGAATGGCTTGAGCCCAGGAGTTGGAGGCTGCTGTGAGCTGTGATGCCACAGTACTCTACCCACGGGGACAGCTTGAGGTTCTGTCTCGAAAGAAAAGAAAAAGAAAGAAAGAAAAACTAGCCGGGCAATGTGGCTGGCCCCAGCTACCTGGGTGGCTGAAACAGGAGAATCCCTAGAGCCCAGCAATGTGAGGTTGCTGTGAAGTAGGGCACAGCACTCTAGCCTGGGCGATAGAGTGAGGCTCTGTCTCAAAAGAAAGGGTGAGGGATGCAAAAAGGTGTGGCAAGTAAAATCAGCCCAAATCAAGGTGGTATGGCTATATTAATATCAGATAAATGGGAATTTAAGGGATTAATATTAATAAAGATACCTGCAACTGGGGACTCCTGGGGAGAGCACAGCCTGTCAGCGATGGCTCAAAAGTTTGTGAACAGCAAAATCCAGCCCAGCAAGGCCGATGTTCGTCAAACCCACCTGCCCCTCCTGCAGGAGGACCCGAGGGATCTTCAGTCAACTGCCCCTCAAACAGGGGTTTCTGGAATTTGTCAATATGACAGCCACCAGCTTCAAGATTATTTGCAATGGCTCCCAGGAGCAGGAATGTCTAGGTGGGTGCAGTGACCTCATAACCACGCAGGGGAGTGGGGAGCTGTGCAGAGCAGGACCCAGCTGACATGTGCCTCCAGAGCTGAGCAGCATTCCAGAGGGTGACAGCACTTCCTGGAGGATGGAATCTGGGGCACAAACAGCTTTTCTCTTCTTTTGACTCAACCTAGGTTGACGGGTCATCTTGGTTTTATTCTGCTTTGGTCCTTTGAGTTTCAGAAGATGGCGACAATTTCTGGCCCAAAATTCACTCACTGACCCAAACTTTGTTCTTTTTCTTTGGCATGTGTTTCTTACGGTACTGAGTGCCGGCAAACCTCTGCCTCTGAATCAGTGTTTCTCAGCCACCTTCGTCCAGACCTGCCCTGGCACAGAGCTGCCACTGCCCATCAGCTGGAACTATTTTGCTGAGCTTCATTT
This sequence comes from Loris lydekkerianus, assembly GCA_963574355.1. Classification (NCBI taxonomy): domain Eukaryota; kingdom Metazoa; phylum Chordata; class Mammalia; order Primates; family Lorisidae; genus Loris; species Loris lydekkerianus. The sequence continues at coordinate 11,101 of CAUYPK010108010.1, read as the reverse complement.
GATGGGGTCTGTATTATGAAATCTGGGAGGGGGTTACTTTGAATGTGCTCTTTCAAACTACATGCGTCCCTCCGCCCACCTTGAGAATTATGGCTCTGAACCAGTGTTCACAACCTGGCCCTCTCAGAGATCCTGAGGAAATGCCCCACCATTGTGTGAAAGGTCTGGGACCGAGTGGGAGGCCCTGCAGAGTGAAGCAGGGTCGGGCTTCACTGGTGCTAAGGGCCAGAGGCCCCAGCAGAGGCCATGGTCACGTGGGCCAGAGGCACCTGCAGAGGGCTTGGTCATGTGGGTCAGAGGCGCCAGCAGAGGGCTTGGTCACGTGGGTCAGAGGTGCCTGCAGAGGGCTTGGTCACGTGGGCCAGAGGCGTCAACAGAGGCTGTGGTCATGTGGGCCAGAGGCACCAGCACAGAGACCATCACGTGGGTCAGAGGTGCCAGCAGAGGCCATGATCACGTGGGTCAGAGGCGCCAGCACAGAGGCCGTGGTCACGTGGCCACAGTCGCTGTAAGGTAGTTATCCAGGCAGGTGGTCCTGAGCCACCATATGCTAATTTAGATCTCCAGCAAAATGAAAACAGAAGGTGTAGGCTGTTATGGTGGAAAACTTGCAGCCCGTCCCTCACAGTATGTCTGTGAAAGAGCCAAATTTTAGAAACACTGTCCTGAACTAGTCTTTTACTTGCCCTTTGAAAACTTAATTTCTTATCAGGAAGTTTGTTCTAAAATTGAAAGATTAAGTTTATTTCCTTCAGCAGTCTCTAGCGAAAATTGTCAGTACCTCATAAAGTACTGACAGATGATGTAAAAAAACTAGTAGTAAAAATGTTCTTTGGGCGGCACCTGTGGCTCAGTGGGTAGGGCGCTGGCCCCATATAATGAGGGTGGTGGGTTCGAACCGGCCCTGCCAAACTGCCACAAAAAAATAGCCAGGTGTTGTGGTGGGTGCCTGTAGTCCCAGCTGCTGGGGAGGCTGAGGCAAGAGAATCGCCTAAGCCCAAGAGCTGGAGGTTGCTGTGAGCCGTGAACAGCACTTACAGGGGGTGATAAAGCAAGACTATGTCTCTAAGGAAACAAAACAAAGATTTTTTTCTAAAGATAAATTTAAATGATCAACTAATACTTTAAGTCTGTGCATAATTTACTCAGCTGTTTCCCCACTGTTTAATATTTAGGCTGTTTACCATTTTTCACTTAACGCTGTCTTAGCTTGTTTTTTGCTCAGTGCCACAGACAGGGTTCAAGAGCATGATCTGGCATCTTCCCAGGTCATCCTGGGGCAGAAGATATTACATGGCCAGAGAGCACATCAGGCCAAACCCCTCTTTTGTCGGAAATTAACTCCTGGTTAAATTACCCCCTTTTAAGGAAACAACATTAATTCCTTCATTACAGAGCCTTTGATGACCTAAGCACCCCTCAAAGGCTCAACTCCCTCAACTCCCAATTCCATTACATTGGTAATTAAATTTCAACGTGAGTTTTGGTGGGGACATTTAAACCATTATAGATGCTACAAAAAGAATTATTTTGCAGAATAACCTTTTTTGTTTTTTGAGACAGTCTCAGTATGTCGCCCTCAGTCGAGTGATGTGGTGTCACAGCTCACAGCAACCTCCGACTCTTGGGCTTAAATGATTCTCTTGCCTCAATGTCCCAAGTAGCTGGGACTACAGGTGCCCACCACAAAGCACGGCTATTTTTTTGTTGTTGTCCTTGTTCAGCAGGCCTGGGCTGGGTTCGAACCCACCAGCCATGGTATATGTGGCCAGTGCCTTAACCACTGAGTTACAGGTGCTGAGCCTCCTCAAGATTATTATAAATACAAGAAAGCCACTAGTAAAGCATTAAATGATTGTCTAATTAGTAATTAATACTTTTATAATTAGCATATTTGCCCTGGATAAGTCAAATTTATGATTTAATAATTTTGAATTTAATGTGCTGATCACACTCTTGACAGTATAGGCAATCTTCTTAGGAAATCTATGCAGAGAGGGCATTTATCTATGTTTTATAGGGCTTGAGCAGCTTATTGCAATTTTTAGTTGTTATAGACTTTTACAGTGGTTTCCTTGCTTTTTTGATAAATCTGTGTGTATTTCCTGCTAAATCCTTGGTCATAAAATCCCCTAATCACAACATCATTTTTCCCTGACTCTCTACTTGTCTCACTATGTTGCCCTTGGTAGAGTGCTATGGCGTCACAGCTCACAGCAACCTGGCCTCCCAAGTAGCTGGGATTACAGGCACTGCCACAACGCCCGGCTGTTTTTTGGTTGCAGTTGTCATTGTTGTCTAGCAGGCCCAGGCTGGGTTCAAACCCGCCTGCCTTGGCGTATGTGGCCCGCGCCCTAACCACTGAGTTACAGGTGCTGAGCCTCCACTTCCTTTAGTTGTAAAGACCAGCTGGGCTGGTGGGAGTTCTGTGACACAAAGACTGGTGGTGGAGAAGTTCTGTTGCCTGAGGCTGTAAATGTAAATCCAGGGAGTATTCCAAGCACAGAGTTGTATGGACCTGGACCGAGTGGGCTGGAGAAGAGAATTCTGGATCTTCAGATTAAGGGCAAGGGACAGATAGATACTGGACATTAGAGCGTAGAGCTAGGAACTGAAAAACAAGAGATACAACAGCGGAGGAAAAAAGATAGATTTGGTGGAGAGTCCAGAGTCTAAGATTGTCCAAACAGTACCTGGTTGGAAGCCATAACTGCTGGCTTCATTGTGGGAACCTCCACACGGTAAACGAAGGTGTGCGTGAAGAGTGAGGGCAGACCTGTCACCAACATGCCCTCCATGTCTTTCCAACTTACCTCCTTTGGGTTGGGTGGAATGGCAGCTTTCCCTGTGTCAACTAATAGGCTCATGTAGCAGTTTTCTGTTACTGCTATAACCAATTATGACAAATCTAGTTGGCTTAAATATTTATTATCTAATAGTTTTGGAGGTTAGAAGTCTGAAGTGGATCTCACTCATCTAAGATCAAGGTGCTGGCAGGGCTGTGTTCCCCGGAGCTTTAGAAGAGAAGCTGTTTTCATACCTTTTCCATAAAAGATCAGTTTTCAGGTATCCAGCCATTTTTCTTCTCTGGTCTACATCAGAAGAACAGTTTCTTGGGCTACAAATAAAATACACAAACACTAACGAAATCTGATGAGCCAAATAGAAGATCCACACATATTTTTTGTGGTATCTGCCACCACAAATAACCCAAAAAGTCCTGGCATAATCCACATGCAGCCCTTGGGCCACTGGTTTCCTGGGAGGAAACCTTTGGTTGTGTATTTACTTTCACAAAGGTCCCAACCTTACACCACAGAAGTTTTGAAACCTAAGCAGTCCCATTTAGGTTATATTCTAGAAAGCCCACTTCAGATGTGGCTATAGAGCAGAATGGAGGAAAAGAACTTCCCATGGACAGAACTTGGAGCCAGGAGAGAGACAGAGATTCAGGAGAGGGATCTTTGCTCCTCCCACTTGCTCACTCCCAGGGTGCAGGAATATATTGCAGCTGCCAAACGGGATAATCTGGGAACTTCCATGGAGGGGAGTCTTTGTAAATACTGCTCTCTGGGCTTTGGGGATTTCTCTGAACCAGAGACTGCTGTTTATTTGCCATTATTCTCTTTTTCAAATAGATTAAATAAAACTGTAGCCATTCTATTCCTGCCCTAAAACTTATAAAAGGAAGATTGGAGGCAGGTAACTCGCTTATTCAGTTTATAGGCTACCAAGCCATGAGGAAACATATATACACATTGCAAAGAGTATCGAAAACTAACCAGAGACTGTGAACTTTGATCTGAATGCAGAAACTGGGTGAGACCTTGGCGGTCTGTCCCAGAGAAGAAATGAATGTGTGGAAAGAAGGGAACACATGGATAGGGGACCAGACAGGAAGAACTGGCCAGAGATTATCAGTTGGCTCTCAAAATGTCTTCCTTTTTTTTTTTTTTTTTTGACAGAGTCTCACTATGTCGCTCTTGGTAGAGTGCCGTGGCATCACAGCTCACAGCAACCTCAAACTCTTGGGCTTAAGCGATTCTCTTCCTCAGCTTCCCTCAGCTGGGACTACAGGCGCCCACCACAATGCCCGGCTGTTTTTGTTGTTGTTGTTTGTTTGTTTAGCAGGCCCGTGCTGGATTCTAACCCACCAGCCCCAGTGCATGTGGCCAGCGTCCTAACCACTGAGCTACGGGTGCCAATATCTCGTCTTTCCTTTCTTTAACTTGGCAGTGGCTACTCAGAAACAGCGGACTTGCTTGCAGCTAGATTATTAATATTTACATTCTGGGCAATGGGACCTGAGTGAAAGTGATGTTGTGACTTCTGGGTTGCTTCTTAAGAGAAGCAGCATACTCCCTTCTTTTCCTTCTCACTGAAAGGAAGATGTGAAGCAACACAGTACGCTTGAAGGATGTCCAGAAAAGATGAAAAGTGTCCTTAGGTATTTTGAGCATAGACAGAGATCCATGCAGTACCATAGTTTCTTTCTGCTGCATCTGGAAACCTCTAACTGTGGGCTCTGGCTTTGTTGTTTTTTGGCTATATCCAGAAACTGTATTTACTCTAGAGCTAAATCCCCACTCTAAAGAGCTAATATAGGTGAATATCAAGTGAATTTTTGATAGGTTGTCATTTAAAATCACCATGCTTCTTCTGAGTGGCCACCATCAGTTTTGCTTTGATAAGACTTGCTTTGATAAGACTTCTTTGTGCTGTATATAAGTCACTACAGCTGTACACACCGTGTCAAAGTGACAGTGCTTTCAGTTGGTGATGCATTTAACACAAAAGTTCAGTTAATATTATTTGAAAACAAGGTTTTATTTTGATGAGTTTTTAAATATTTATTTATTTTTGAGACAGTCTCAAACTGTCACTCCTGAGTGCTGTGATGTCATAGCTTAAGGGATCCTCTTGCCTTAGTTTTTCTATTTTTAGTGGAGACGGGGTCACACTTTTGCTCAGGCTGGTCTTGAACTTATGAGCTCAAGCAATCTACTGGCCTCAGACTCTCAGAGTGCTAGGATTACAGGCATGAGCCACCCTGCCCAGCCCAGGTTTATAAATATTTTTGCAATTTTATCATTAGCTTTGATCTCTGGAAAGAGGTGAATTTGTTAATGAAAAAAGCACTGAGTAGCTCAGTGGGAAAAAATCTGTTATGTTTTATTGTATCATTTTTCTCATATTTTCATTGCTTAAAGTATTATCTTGGTTAAATATATATTGGTTAGCTCCTTAAATATTCATATCATTAGAACTCTGCAGGTACCCCTAAATCATAAGTAATTTTAGGCTACCCATTACACACAATTTCCAGATAACAGTTAGAGTGCCTGGGTGGCACCTGTGGCTCAGTGGAGTAGGGCGCCGGCCCCATATGCTGGAGGTGGCGGGTTCAAACCCAGCCCTGGCCAGAAACTGCAAAAAAAAAAAAAAAAAAAAAAAGAGAGAGTGCCTTGTGAAGCCACTGGACGCAAGTGGTAGCATAGAGAATACCTGAGTAAGAGCTGCTTTACTTAGAGAAAGACAGACTAACAGTTACGTATTATGTAGTTAGTGTTATAGATACACTGCTTGAGAAAGTATTTTCTAGAATTGTAAATTAGTTAATAACCTGGATTTCTTTTTTCAGACTTATAAACCATATATAATGGAGGACTGAAATTCATTTAGTATAGGTTTTATTTCTTTAAAATTGTTAGTTTTGCCTGTAATCCCAGGACTCGGAGGCCAAGGCGGGTGGATTGCCTGAGCTCACAGATTTGAGACCAGCCCGAGCCAGAGCAATACCCTGTAATCCTAGCTACTTGGGAGGCTGAGGCAAGAGGATTGCTTGAGCCCAAGTGTCTGAGGTCGCTGTGAGCTATGATGCCACAGCACTATACTAAGGGCGACATAGTGAGACTCTGTCTCAAAATAAATAAATAAATACATAAATAAAATTTTTACTTTCTAAAATTCTCTCATTCTTACATTTTCTTATAAGAGAACCAAAATTACTGGCCAATAGAGTTTTGTCCAAGAAATAGCAATATTTGGATACTTGTGAATTTTCTGTATTATTTTTTCTTCTTTTATTTATACTCAATTTTTTAGGACAGCTTATGTTTGTAAGACTTTAACACTCACAGAGGCCAGGTGTGGTGGCTCACACCTATAATCGTAGCACTCTGGGAGGCCGAGGTGAGTGGATTGCCTGAGCTCACAGGTTTCAGACCAGCCTGAGCAAAGGTGAGACCCCCATCTCTACTAAAATAGAAAACTGAGGCAAGAGGATCACTTGAGTCTGAGTTGGAGGTTGCTGTGAGTTAGGATACCACAACACTCTACCCAGAGCAACAGCTTGAGACGGTCTCAAAACAAAAACCAACCAACAAACAAAAACCCCCCAAACAAAAAAACTTCATTCTTAATCGTATGAACAGAAGTAGAAGCTCAGTGCTTGTAGCACAGAGGTTACGGTGCCAGCCACATACACCGAGGCTGGCAGGTTAGAGCCCGGCCAGGGCCTGCTAAACAACAATAACAACTGTAACAAGAAAATAGCCTGTGGCTCAAAGGGGTAGGGCTCCGGCCTCATATGCCGGAGGTGGCGGGTTCAAACCCAGCCCCAGCCAAAAAAAAAAAAAAAAAGAAAAGCCGGGTGCTGTGGCAGTGCCTGTAGTCCCAGCTACTAGGGAGGCTGAGGTGAGAGAATCACTTAAGCCCAAGAGTGTGAGCTGTGAAGCCACGACATTCTACCCAGGACAACGTAGAGAGACTCTGTCTCAAAAAAAAAAAAAAAAAAAGAAGTAAAGAGATAGAATGTTGCAAAAGAAATCACAGTTGGCAGAAGTGTCCCCCATGTAAACATCAGTAGATCAAAATGAATGTTAATGGATATAGAATTTGTATGGGCAATATTTTATTAAAAGGATCCTATGTGTTTACATTGAGTTTCTCCCTGTTTTTTCTTTTTTCTTTTTTTTTTTTTTTGTTGTTTGTTTGTTTGTTTTGAGGACAGAGTCTCACTATGTCACCCTGTGCTATGTCTACCTGGGTTTTATCTCATTTTTTAAGACTTTATTGCCTAAAGGTTTGCTTGCCTACCAAAAAGCCCAGTTATAAAACCTAGTTCATTACACAAAGCTCTATGAATCCTTGAGGATCTATAGCTATCATGTAAATAAATACAAATATGGGCTTGGCGCCCAAATAGCACAGTGGTTATGGCGCTAGCCACATGCACTGAGGCTGGCAGGTTTGAACTCAACCCGGGCTAGCTAAACAACAATGACGACTGCAAGAAGAAAATAGCCGGGCGTTATGCCAGGCCCTATAGTCCCAGCTAGTTGGGAGGCTGAGGCAAGAGAATCGCTTGAGCCCAAGAGTTTGAGGTTGCTGTGAGCTGTGATGCCATGGCACTCTACCGAGGGTGACATAGTGAGACTCTGTCTCAAAAACAATAAATAAATAAATACAAATATGGATTTTTATTTATTTTTTGAGACAGGGTCTCACTATGTCTCCTTTAGTAGAGTGCGGTGGTGTCACAGCTCACAACAACCTCTTGGGCTTAAGCAATTCTCTTGCCTCAGCCTCCCAAGTAGCTAGGACTGCAGGTGCCCGCCACAACGCCTGGCTATTTTTTTGTTGCAGTTGTTTAGCTGGCCCAGGCTGGGTTTGAACCTGCCACACTCGGTGTATGTGGCTGGCGCCATAATCCCTGTGCTACGGGCACTGAGCTGAGTTTACTATATTCTTAAATAAATTATAAAATTATGAGGTATGTTCTCTCAATTATCCCTTATTTCTGGTAACTTTTTCTTTTCTTTTTTTTTTTTTCTTTTTGAGACAGAATCTCACTTTGTCACCTTTGGTAGAGTGCTGTGGCATCAAAGCTGACAGCAACCTCAAACTCCTCCGCTCAAGTGGTCTTCTTGCCTCAGTCCGCCTAGTAGCTGGGACTGCGAGTGCCCGCCACAACACCCAGGTATTTTTAGAGATGGAGTTTTGCTCTTGCTCAGGCTGGTCTAGAACTCCTGAGCTCAGGCAATCCACCTGCCTCAGCCTCTCAGAATACTGGGATTACAGGTGTGAGCCACTGTGCCCGGCCTATTTCTGTTAACTTTTTGAAGACTGGAAACTCTGCAAATGTTGTTAAAGTGTGGGTTTGCTTTTCTCTGTGTATTATAATAAATTTGTGGTGTTGCAAAATAAGACAAAACAAGAGCTTGAAGTACTCATGAGAAAAACAAATGCAGATATCTAGTAGATATTTCTCCTGCATATTTTTTAGCATTGAGGAGAGAAATCTGGATGGAAGGTGCGCCTTTAAAAGGCATGCTTGCATGAATGGTATTTAAGTCCTTTGCAGTAGATGAGATAGCCCGGGGAATATGCTTGCCTGTGTTGAAAACTGTGGGGAGTGTGCTATGGCTGGCAGGGCACCCACCGACTGGGAAATGCTCAGAGAGTGACCTCAACCTCTTCTCTCTCTCTTATTTTTTTTGAGACAGAGCCTCAAGCTGTCGCCCTGGGTAGAGTGCTGTGGCATCACAGTTCACAGCAACCTCCACCTCCTGGGCTCAAGTGATTCTCCTGCCTCCGCCTCCCAAGTAGCTGGGACCACAGGCACCTGCCACAATGCCCAGCTATTTTTTGGTTGCAGCCGTCATTGTTGTTTGGTGGGTCCGGGCTGGATTCGAACCCACCAGCCCCAGTGCATGTGGCTGGTGCCCTAACTGCTGAGGTATGGGTGCCAAGCCCCCATCTTGATTTTCTTTGTTGACAAATACCCTCAATTCCAGCCCATTCCATGGATATCAGCTATTTGTTCAGAGATGGTAATGAGCCACAAGGAAACGTCTGCTGGGCCTTCCAGGAAAGCCTCTCTCTTCTTTGGAAACTACTTATATCTGCCTGGATGGATGGTATGATGGAATGTGCTGGAAACTGCTGCAGCCATTTTGTTAACATGAGAAAATTCTAGAACAAACTCAAGGTCTTAGTGTGGAGGCTGAGGATGAAGCCAGCACTGAGTGGACAGATAGAAACCTGGCCCTTAGTGACATGGTTTGTGCTTCAGGCCTGAACTCTGAAGGTCCTTACTCGGGGCCTCCCAGTCATGGGAACCATAAGCCAACAATTTGCCTCTGTTGTTTAAATCATTTTAAGATGGATTTTCTGTTACTTGCAATATGAGGTGTTCTGCTGATAGAGTAAGCCATGAGGTCAATACTTTTCAAGACACTGACGAACCCCAGGGCTGGTCATCTCAGTTTTTTTTTTTTTTAAAGCATGGGCAGGTTATATATTTGCATAAGAAATGTAACTAAATGATGCCACCCACTTTAATAGATTTCCTCAGTGCTTAATAGCAACAAATATTAGGTCTAGGCCATGAAGGAAAATACTATTTAATTCCTGGCAAATTCCTGGGCTGCAAGCCCTCAACAAAATGGAGTAAGTCTGGTTCGCTCCCAAGATAGATGGGAAAGTACTCACTGACTTCTTGCTTGACTAACTACTGAGCCTGGGAAATGAACTATCATGAGACTGACCTTTAAACAATGCCAGGTGGAGAGATACTGAGACAGATGTATGGAGAAAAAGTACTGGAACTAAGGTGTATGGGAAAATATTAAAACAGAGATATATGACATATAGCTAACTAACCACAAAATTCTGCTTCTGTACAATGCTTTCTTGATACCACCCGAATGCACCTGGACAGCCTGCATGCCAAGCAGGATACAGACCAAGCCTTAAAACCTGACCCCTTAAGCACTCGGGGCTGCTCTCAGAAACCCCATGTTGGGACACTGAGGAAGTCGCCAGCTGGCTCTTCAATAAAAGGACTCTGCTGGGTGGTGCCTGTGGCTCAGCGGAGTAGGGCACCAGCCCCATATGTGGGAGGTGGCGTGTTCAAACCCAACCCCGGCCAAAAACTGCAAATAAATAGATAAATAAAATAAAAGGACTCTGCTGTAAATTGGCTTGTTTGGCAGTGTGGTCTTTGTGGAACTCCTGGGCATTACACAAACACACACAAATGTTGCGTTTGGACAGGGAGTTTTCCTGTATGCTTTCTGTAATGACTTATGTCTTCTACAGGTGCTGGCCAGTTGCTGAGGGAACAGTGGCATGATAAGGGGGGAAGCATTTTCTACAAAAGACAGTGTTTTGGGTAGAGAAATCCAGGGTGCTGTGTATATCTGCTTTGGTTATGGGATAGACCTAATTATTCTCTTTGGAAGCACAGACATGGAAGTATTGCTCTAAGATTTACTTAATACACCCAACCAGGTGGACAAGAGGATGCAACGTGTTATTTATTTGAAACATTTTTATGTGATCATTATATCATCTTTCACATGATCCCCATTTGTCCTTCACGTGATAACTACTTCTCTTTCATGTGATCACATGGATGATCACGGAAGGATACATGGTGATCACATCAAGGACATGTAAAGACCATGTGGCAATATACTTAAAACATGAACCACTACAAATGCAGCTGAAACCTGCTATGTAACTTTTCCTCACTCTTCACACGTTGCTACACAGAATTTTTGAATGAAGCAGATTTTCTATTAATACAAACTACAGTTGTATCATAGTTAGGACTTTCACTTCACTAATTCAGTTCCATAAATCGAAAATCAAAACGAGTCAAAGTTCTGAAAATTTTTGTTAAGATATTTATTTTTTACTGTTTTATAATTATTTCCCAAGTTTGCATTTACATTTTTGAACCCCATAAATTATTGGGAGGAATATTAATATATATTGAAAAATATAGTAATAGAAGAAATGGCTCATTCAGGGCAGATATCGCTGAGCTCACTGCACTCACTCTGGGGGTTTCTGCTGACCCAGACGCTCCTGCAGATGCTGCACTCAGCAGAACTTGGTCTGTGGTGAAGAGAACAGTTTTTTTTTTTTTTTTTTTAAATGTACCACTCTGTTGTTGGTGGGATTGCAAACTAATACAGCTCCTTTGGAAAGAAGTAATGAGAATCCTCAAAGAGCTCAAAGTAGACCTCCATTTGATCCCACAACCCCATTACTAAGGATCTACCCAGAAGAAAAAAAAATCATTTTATCA